>MVGT01000503.1:3797-85384 GCA_002174775.1 Macleaya cordata | reverse complement strand
CATAATAATATTTATAATGGTAAGTCACGATATATACGTCGTAGACATAATACTGTTAAGCAATTGCTCTCTAATGGAATAATTACTATAGATTACATAAAATCTAAAGATAACCTTGCAGATCCGTTTACTAAAGGTTTACCAAAAGAGCAAGTAGATAAATTATCGAGGGGAATGGGTTTAATGCCTATAATCTAAGAGTTTTATAATGGAAACCCAACCTAGTTGACTGGAGATCCCAAGATCTAGGTTCAAAGGGACAACACAAATTATGTAAAATTCAAATGTAACACTGTGGAGTTTTAAAGTCTCCTACTCATTCCTATGGTATAAATGTGAAACCGTGTTTCCTGTACTGTGAGTTAGGATAAGCAATGCTTTTAATGATTCCCATATCTTATTATACTAAGTGGAGTAAGACAGGTTACTTTTAATGGGACATCACCTATATGAGTGAGAAATGTGGCTGCTTCTATGAGAATTATAAAGGTTATATTCTTTAAAAGCACTCATGAATACCAGGAGTTGTTCAGGGCCAAAATGAACACAACCGTAAGAACCAAAGATGTTCGAAAGAAACAGTGTGAGTTCTATTATCTTGGCTTACTCTATATAGCTGAACAGTTCAATAACTATGTTCACTGATCAGCTAGTAAATCCGAAAGTAACTCACTAGGGAAGGTTCAAAGTCACAAGATTCCTCTTCTAATGCTGTAACTTTCATTATTTACTCTCTCTGTCGTCTGCATCTTCATATTGCATTTGTTTAGTCAATTTCCATTCATGTGGGGGATTGTTGGAAAAATTCAGTTTTGACAGTTCTGACCAGCAATGTTTAAGCATGATTTTGAGTGGGACCCACATCTAATTTGTGAAAACAAGTCATTGGATTGCGTTCCTCTCGTCGAGAAGTTGTTAGTAGAGTATTTATTTGCTTAAAACCGATTTCGGATGAATGAGAAATTGAACCTTTTATAACCTTGTTGGAAATGGGACAAATCTTATATAAAAAGAATAGTCCCACATTGGAAAAATGTGAGAACCTTAAGAGCCTCTTATATACTTTGGTTGGCCTTTGGATTTGGGCCCCAAGGGGCACCCACTTTTGTGAAAGAAGGATGACCTAAGCAAAACCACACACGTGCGCGCGCACGCCGCCCGCCCGTCCGACCGACCTACCTGGACCGGACCGGACCGAGCTGGGCTGGGCTTGGCTTAGCTTGGTTTGGTTTGGTTTGGTCACTCAGAGCTTGTGTTAGGCCTGGGCTGTGCCTAGGTCCCTCATGCCTAAAATTAATTTTTTTTTCTGGGTTTATTTCCAATGGGTTTTTGGGGTGTATTGAGTCTGTTCTTTTCATTTCAAGTCTTTTCGTTCAAATACATCTGTTTGGGCGAATGGGTGTTTGTGAATAGACTTTTTGGCTCTTCGTACAGTCACCATTTCTTCTATAAATAGTTGTCCAGAGTCTGCATTATTCATTCAATTTTTGCATCAAGTGTTAGTGTTTGTATAAGTCTGTGAGAGAGAAAACTCTGCATTATTTGGTTCGTAGCTTCCTGTATATTGAAGTGCTGCATTAACAAGAAGATAAGGTCGTTGAAGTCCTAGGAGACAAACGCCATTTCTCCATCAGCATCTGTGTGGGGCGCTAATTGTCTTAAAGACATAGATTTGTTCTAGCCTCGGTCTATAATTGCTTTTCTTCTTCTAACCCTCTATTTTTTCCTGTTTCGTTCTTTATATATATCAGTTTCGTACTGTTATATATATATTGATTTTAGAACAGTAATAACAGTTTTGTATTGTTATATTAGTACTGTGTTTACATCAGTGTTATATACTGATTATTTATTAGTACTCTGGTATTACAGTATACGTAGATAATAACAATTTTCCAGTTTATGTCAAACATTCTTCCGTTTTCAATCCACATTTTCTAAATATTCGCGTGTTAACTATGTCCACAACTCACAAGCTTATCTCTTGCTTGGACTGACTAAAACAACAGCCCGTTCTTTATATTTATGGACTTACCTAGAGGTATGCCAATCCTAAAATGAAAGGGAATTCTACTAAATCTATTAAGAAAACTATAAACACTATATAATTAGTAATTCCCATAACCACAAATTAGAAGGAATACTAATTCTATTAGGAATCTTTTTACTAAAATTAACAGAACATTAATTTTTTATATTTTGCCGAAATTCCTAAAAAAAACTCCATCGACAACGATGACCTACCATAGATTCCGGTGGGAGACACCCTCGTGTCCAAAATTGGAGTTCTTTAATCCTCAACCATGATTTTTACTTCTTTTCTGAAGAAACAATGGTGTTCATTAAACCCAAACCAAACAAAAAATTCTAATTTTTTTAATAAAAGGTGGACTATTGTACTAATATATAACAACTACTTAAACCTAAACTACGCCTTAATTGATGCGAAATCTAAATTTTTTACATAACCTTCTAGCCATTTTTTCTACCATATACTTTTATTACAAACAACCTTACTTTTGTCTTTGAAGCTCTTCTGAATTTCGCTTAAAGTTGATTAACATATACAGTCCAATGTTTTCTTTTAGAAATAGTTGAAGTTGTGAAAGAGGTGATTGGCATGGGTTTCTTCCCCAAATTGCTATGATGGATAAATTAGAATATGAAATTGAAAAGTTTAGGGGAAGACCACAAGTTTTCAAGGTTTAATGTTGATTGGGAATAGATCTGCTTGTGGTACTTGTTTGAGGATGTGGAACACAGATAAGAGGATTACCTTTGTGAAATCGGAAAGATAAAGACCAATTTTTTTTAGATTTGCACAATACTAGGATTGAAGATATTAGGATACGAGGGCTTCGATCAGAATCCAAGGTAAGAGGTAAGACACGTATTCTTCGAGAGTCACGCACTTACTCTAGTGATGAAATTTTCTTAAATGTGAACTAGTTATTAATTTGTCTATGTGACGGCAATCCCTTCACTATATCGAATAATTTTAATTCCCAAAATAACATCAACTTCACCGGAATTCCTTCATGTCAAACTTGGAAGATAGAAAGTTCTTTATGCCATTAATGCTCTCAATGTTTATTCAAAAAATCAACATGTCATCTACATAAAGATAGATTATAACTCCATAGTCTCCAACAAATTTGTTGTAAATGCAGGAATCACTATTGTTGATTTTGTATCCATCTTCTAGTAAAGTTTGTTTAAACTTATTATGTCATTGTTTCGGCGCTTGCTTCAGTCCATATAAGGACTTTAGAAATTTATAAACTTTCTTCTTATTTCCTAAAAGCGAATCCTTCTGGCTGATTCATATAGATTTTTTATTCAAGATATCAACTTAAAAAGTACTGTCTAGAAATCTATTTGGTGGATTATCATATTTTTTTATAGTAGCCAGAGCAATCATCAACTGAATTGCGGTGATTCTAGCAACTAGGGCGTAAATTAATTTTGAAATAATCAAAACAGTCTTGTTGTTTGACCTTAGCAACCTATCGTGCTGTGTACTTATCTATTATACTGTCTGCCTTAAGTTTCTTTCTAAAAATCCCTTTACATCCAATGGTTTTACATCCTGGTGGCAGATCTACTAATGTCCAAGTGTAATTGGGCATGATTGAATGCATCTCATTGTTAATTCTTCATTCCAAAATTGAGCATCATTAGAGCTCATAGCCTCGGTAAAGGTTGTGGGATCATTCTCGATCAGGCAGCCATAGTCAGGTCCAATATCTTTGGTATTTGAGTTTTGACACTTCTTTGAGGCTATACAACTCAAAACTCTAGGTTCCTTTCTCTTTTGAGAACTTAATGACTTTACCCCCACTATTTCATAATTTCTTCTAAATTGGAATATTTGTTCAAAGAAATCAACAATAATTGACTCAATAATTATATGTGATGGTGGAGTTTCAAGATTAAGGAATCTATATGCTTTACTAGTCATGGAATAACAAATAAAAGCACATTCAGTTCCTTTGGGTCCAACATTTGAGTATGTTACATTGCTAGTTTCACTAGTGCAAAGCATCCCAAACTCTGAGATATGTGTAGTTTGGTTTCCTTTCTTTCCATACTTCATATGGAGTCTGGTTAATTACTTTGTGAGGTACCAGATCCAAAATATGGTATGTAGAAAGTAGTATTTCCCCCCTAAGGTTTGAGGGAGCACCCAAGTTATATAACATAACATTAGTAGCTTCTGTGAGGGTTATGTTCTTTTTTACAATATCATTCGGTTATAATGTTCTAGGAGCCGAAGTCTAGTGATGAATATCTAACTCTTCACAAAATTTTGCTTTGGCTTAATCAGAGTACCATATAAGTTTTCTACTTTGGCTTCATAAATCTTAAATTTTTCAAAAGCTTCATCCTTAAATCAAATGAGATAAACAAATGTTTACCTGGATGCATCGTCGATGAATGTAATAAAATATCATTTTCTATTTCTCATCTGAACTCCAGTCATCTCATAGATGTCTATAAGAATTAGATTGAATACTTTAGATAATCTTTAAACACTCTTGAAAGATGTCTGAGTGATCTTGCACTTGCTGCATGCGACACACTGCTCTAGTATACCAACATTGTTATCCCATGCAGCTATAGTCTTGATAGACTTAAAATCAACGTGTCCGAGTCTTCCATGCCACAAGTTAACATAGCCAACAGTATAAGCAGAAATAGCATTCTTATTCATATTATTTAGTTAGAATATACTAGATACAATGTAACCTTTTCCAATGAAGACTCTGTTCTTAGTCATGGCAAGCTTATTAGCCTCAAATACCATTTTGAAGCCATAAGCACTAAGAAGACTTCCATAACCAAATTCTTATGAATGTCAGGTACATGAAGAACACTCAAAAAAATATGGTCTTACCTGAGGTAAACTTGAGTTCAACTGAACCCGTTCCACCAATGTTGGAGGAAGAGGAATTTCTTATATAAATCTTGAACCCATCACCTACCAGATCACAGGTGACAAATATATTCCTATTACGCAGATGTGACAAGTAGCTCCAGTGTTAATCCACCATTCATTTCTCTATCTCTCGTTCTCTGTCTCACTTTTCTCTTCTGTCTCTGTCTCTCTTCTCCTCTCGTTCTCCTTCTTCTCTTTCAGGTCAAGATCGGCGGCAACAACGGTAGTCCACATTTTCGTCCAAGAAACTTCGGTGGGTGGACACCTACACAATTTGTAGCCTGTTTTTGTTGACAATTGAAGCTTTAATTTGTGGTAAACATCTATATAAATAAGGGTTTACAGTCTATTGTAAAGAGAGGAAAAAATTTAGAGAAGAATTTGAGAGAGGAAAAAATTGAAAAAAGGAGAAAATTTAGAGAAGAATTTGAGGGAGAAGAAATATAAATCAGTGTAAATTTCATTTGCGGAAGTTAAAATTGAAGTGGAGGTTGGGATTTTTTTTAATCTTGCCATGGGATTCTATTTTTTAGAAGGTTGGTGAATTTACTTTTTTTTTATTTCAATCTCCTGGGTCTGATTTGTTATAAATTTTGTACTCATAATGCATTAATTTAGATGAAATGTCATGGATTATGTTCTTATTTTCATTAGAAAGCAATAAAATGTTTGTTAAGCTTCAATTTCCATGAAATCAAAAGCTTCAAGTTAATCTATATAGTTTTATTGTGTTTATGATGAAATGAGATGGTCATTTAATTTCTCTGAATTGATATAAGATTTGTGTAGGCTTGTTAATGCCATCGACGGCTATAATTTGATCTCATATGATCAACACATTTTTTCTAGTATTCTTGTTAAGGTAAAATATGAGAATATATGATGGAAGTATCATCATGACAATGTATGATGAGGGTCCATTATGTGATGGCATGAGATGATGACATGAATCATCGGTGATTGAAGCTTTAATTTCTAATGGGATGAAATTAATGAAATAAAGTAAGTAATGAAACTAATGATAGATTAATATTCATTTTAATATTGGTTTTCATAACTATTTGCTTTTTTTGAGGACATAATCATTTGCTTTATTCGGGTTAAATTTTGTTTCCACCAAAATTGCTTTTGAATTGGGACATTATTTGTTGTACATGTGTGTACTAATTTGGATGTGCCATGATGCAAAACTAGGGTTAGTGTTTCACTTGTGATGTAGATATTTGCAACTTGACCTTTAGAAATTAAATAAATCATCAAATAAGTATGTTAATTAAGTGTTAGGCTAATTAACCCATCCATTGGGCTTATGGGCCCATTCCATTTTAAGTTTCTTAAGCTCATTATACACTTAATTAAGTGTTAGGCTTATTAACCTATCCATTGGGCTTACGGACATATTCCATTTTAAGTTTCTTAAGCCCATTATACACTTAATTAAGTGTTAGGTTCATTTTGTGGGTTATAAACTCATCTTTTCATGAGTTCCTCTACCCACGCCATCTTTTGGGCCCATAAATGAACATACCTTTGTCTTGGTCCACTCTATTCCCTTTGGTTTTGCAAACCTCACACCCAACAAATAAAAATAAGCTAATATTTTCTTGAATTAGATGAATCTAAAAGTTAGAATTTGCTTATTTCTTCTATAGGGCTGCATTAGAAGCTAGGGTTGTGTGGTAATTCTGGGGTTAAGTTAGGAATGTGCCTAAATTGATCAAGGAAGACCACCAAAGACTGACTTTTAAAATGGCATACGTGCTTGCGCCGCCACATACGTCAATGGTCATGCTTCCTTGATCAGTTGGGTATCTTCTTAGAATAGTCCCAATTTTGCAATAATCAAGTATTCTCAAATAAAGAAAAAGAACAAAGTTTTCTATTAACCAAAGTATGTCACATAAGGATTATGCTTAATGCTAGAGATTAGAAATTCTTAACAGATTAGAATTTCTAGATCTTCCCTAAAGCATATCACATAAGTTTTGCAAAGAAAAAGCATTATGATGTTACGTACATAACAGATTTGTTAGGGGTGTCAATAGGTACCAAATTACCCGGAACCGAACCGGTAGCGGAACCGTTTTTTACGGTTCCGTGACCTCCTTGTGGATCCGATAAA
This sequence comes from Macleaya cordata, assembly GCA_002174775.1. Classification (NCBI taxonomy): domain Eukaryota; kingdom Viridiplantae; phylum Streptophyta; class Magnoliopsida; order Ranunculales; family Papaveraceae; genus Macleaya; species Macleaya cordata. Next base: position 78,323 of record MVGT01000503.1, on the reverse strand, counting down.
TTTCGGATCCATTTCGGATCTATGCGTTTTGGATCCGTTTAATTTCGGATCCACCCAACGGGTACCCGCGGGTACCCGATTCCATATAAATTTTGTAATTTTATAGTTTAATTTAATATTATACAATAATTTTTTATTTTTTTTTAAATTTTTTAACTAAAAAAAGAAACCAATGACTATTATATAACAAATTTTATAATAAAGTAAATTTTATAATTGAATATAATACAAAACTACAAAATACAAAATACAAATAGATTTTATGTGAAAAATAAAATAAAAATAATTAAAAACGGGTATCGGGTACCCACGGGTACCCGCGGATCCTAGCGGTACCGGATCCGGAACCACCAATTAAGGTTTCGGAACCGAAAGGATTCGAAACCGGAACCGAAAGGATTCGGAACCGCTTCATATTAACGGGACCGGATCTGGAACCTTTAGGTTCCGATCCGGAACTGTCCCATTGACACCCCTAGGATTTGTATGTCTTATAATGAAAACCCCTTTGGGTGATGTGCATAACGGATTTGCATGTGTCATCTGTTTTCAAAATTGAAAATGATATATGTTACATATATAATGGAATTAGATGTATCACTTTACGGAGTACAAGCCAAAGAAAGACATGTATAATATAGATGCCGACACGTCACAATGGAGTTCATGTGTAAGTTTTGGCACGTGTGTAATAATGAAGTTCACAAACAAATCCATGGCTATTCTGCACGTATCAAGGAAATCTACGTGCATTTTTTCAAAGTCTGTGGTAATGGATTCCACGGTCGTTATACGACAGTTAATGGCAATAAGGTCCATTTACACGTATCAATCCTAGGTGGCAACGAAGTCCACCTAAAATTTTATTTGTTCATAGGGTGTTAACGAAGCACACACCATGAGCTTTTGAACTTGACAACGGAGTTCACGTGTCAATTTGCTTGGTCACATACATAACAGATTTGCATGTGGCACTGTATATATTTACTTGTCGCCCCAAAACCTCAGTTGCATAAACATAGGATTAGAAGGGGGCCAGACTTACTTTTCCCTGTACATATTCTTTGCTAGTGTAATTTAATTAATTTTGATCACAAGATTCCATCGAAATACCTTTAGTCATGAAATAGAGGCCGATTTTATAATCGGACAATTGTCGGGTGCCTAACACCTTCTCGACCCGTACCAGGATTCCCTTACTAAGAATCTCTTTACGCAGACTAGACTAGTTGGATGATCGTCAAGTTTTCTATCAAAACAAAATGATTTTCAAAAATTGGGTCCTGATTCCCAAGTTAATCAGATGGCGGCTCCATAAGTATATTAGACGATTCAATCCCCAATAAGGAATACGAGAAACCAATTTTTCTTCGGTCGCTCACGGTCGAAGGCTAAAATTTTTTTTGCGGATCCTACAGCTGGCGATTCCACTGGGGATAAAGGAATCCGACTCGATAAATGTTTAAGGGTATTTTTATTGAATCTTATGATTATATACTTCTCGGGTAAGCACATATACACTGTATGCACCCATTTATTTTTGCAAATTGCATCTCTAGGAATAACTCAAAAGATTGCATTCATATCTCACAAATCCCCGAGGCATAATCCACGTAGGGATTTCTTGTGGTTCTATTGTGATCTTATGAAGGTTGAAGGTACTAGGTGATCAAGCTGAAATCATAGAAAAATACGTTGGAAAAGCTTAACACAGACCGTCCAAGAGGTTGGAGCGGGTTGAGCGGTTAGCGAGTACAACAATAGATATATCAGACAGTATAGGTGCTAACAATATAATGAAAATGGGATAACGAGAAGATGATGGTGAGATGACAGGCATAGAGAGAAGCTTCCAAGCCTATTTTGAGAAAATCATGTAGGAAGATTTAGGACCAGCTATAGAAAGGATCGTGTCTGAAAAATTGGCATCAGTCGGTACATCAGCACCTGTGGAGAATGACAATACTGGGAAAACACAAACCTCAGTCACAGATGCAAGGGCAAAGGAAACGGCACTTACCCACTACCAGGAACCAATAAAGACTCATCTGATCCATAGTTATGTCACACAGAAGCTTTTGTACCTCGTCGCACCTAAGAAGGCACCTTTACTGCAGTGTTTATCCGATGACGAAAATGAGTTACGTGATGAGTGGGATGCAAAGAACAAAGGGAAGACCATTTCATCTCGAGAGATGGTGGAGGTACAAGAAAGATTGAACCGCCTAGAAGGAGGTTTCACTTACGACATCAACTCTTGGTACCAATGTCCAGAAGAACAACTGCCACATGACTTCAAGTATCCTGAGATGAAGCAGTATGATGGATCAGGCTCGCCCAAGGCACACGTTATAATGTACATGGACTGTGTCAAACTATTGGGCCTGAGTGATAACATGTTATCTTACCTGTTTCGAAGAAGTTTGATCGGAAATACGCTAGAATGGTCCATTGCTTTGGACAGGACTAAATACCCCACTTGGACTAAGCTGGCAGATGCTTTTATAAAACATTTTACTTATGGAACGGATGGAAGGGTTACACGAAGACAGCTTGAAGGCATGCCACAACGGTCTAATGAATCTTTCACCGACTTTGTAGTAAAATAAAAACTAAAGGTGAGAAGCATGATAGAGTGACCTTCAGAGGAAGAACAAATCGAATTGTTGAGGAAAAGCCTGGGTCCTGCTTTCCAAGCCGCTCTGGTTGTTGTTACGCCAAAGAGGCTCGGAAAATTTATTCAAGCAGCAACCAACGTGGAACACTCCATAACAAATGGGTATATGCTAGCAATGGCAGGATCGCCAGAGTCGAAGGGAAAGAAAAATGGTAAAGAACGTGGCACAGGCTACACAAGAACAAAGACCATTTCAAGTTGCCCAGCAGGGGAATCAGCCAGTTCTTTGGAACCAGCAGGGAAATCAACCAACTCAGTCTAATCAGCAGAATCGAGGGTTCAAAATGTGTGAGCCTAGGGAGTTCTCAAAGTTAACTCACTCCATGAGTATACTTCTGCCAGGGTTACGAGAATTAGGATTGGTGACCCCGTTGAAAGCAAGGCCGGTATCAAACCCACCTCCGTACTGGCACAATCCCAATGAGCATTGTTAATATCATTAGACACCCGGCCACCTAACTGATAATTGCACAGCTTTATGTCACGTTATCCAGGACTTGCTGGAACAAGGGGCAATCACCATGAAAGGAGTTCTGCTACCAGCCAAGCCAAATATTAACACAAACCCTCTTCCAGTACATCAACCTGAGGGTCAGCAGACAGTAAATTACATCGAAACTGAAGGTCCAAAGAATCCAATCAGTCGAGTCCGAAAGGTTGAGACGAATAGAGTCATGACAGTTCAAGGTTTCTTGCTAGAGAAGTGCAACATCAATCAGACTGGAGAATCCAATCGTACAACAATATCCTTCGTTGAATTGGCAGCCATGACAAAGAAAAAGTTAGAAGAGCAGTGGCCTATCCAAACAAAGGAAATGGCAAAATCATTAGAATCACAACAACAAAGCAATGTCATGAATGCAGAGACAGAAAAGGCATAACCTTTGTTCACTGTGCTAAGAAGAGTACCTCTTGCTATAAACGATCTGAACAAGCTCCCAAGATCTCAAAATCACCTACAGGAGGATCCACTGACGGAAGAAGAAGAATGTTAAGAGGTACAACATCAGACACGAGCAGGAAAGACATTTAAACTGATGCATCTGAGGACAGAAAATCTAGCTGCTATAGTTCGAGGACCTCTATTTTCGTTCCCTTAATAAAGAACAACAAAGCAGAAGGAGAGTGATGAGTTGGTCGTTGAACAGTTGAGGAGGACAAAAGCCAACGTTTCAGTTTGGGGGCTACTTGAAGCATCCACAAAGTATAGATATGCAATGCTCGAAGCTCTAAACTCTATCCAGGTGCCTACGGTGATTACTCCAAATGAGTTAGTGGTGATAGTAACTTATATCCATAGCATGCCGACAATATCATTCTAAGATGAAGACTTACCAAGTGAAGGGGCAAGGCACAACTGAGTGTTAAACATCACGGTTGGATGGAACCACTTGGTAATATCGTTGGTACTTATCGATAACGGTTCTGGGGTAAATATCTGCACATTAGAAATGGCTAAGCTCATGGGCTTAAGCAGTGCCGATATGTCTTTCGAGGATGCAACGGTTAAAATAGTGAAAGGATTCGATAATGGTAAAAAGTCTGTTGTGGAAGAATTTACTATGTTAATCTTGACAGGATCGACGCACACAGAGGTGCATTTTCTTGTAATGGACATTGAGGCAAACCTTAATATGTTGTTAGGACGGTCGTGGCTCTACCAACATAAAGTAGTAGCTTCCAAACTCCATCAAAAGGTCAAGTTTCTTTTCAAGGATCGGATGGTGGTCATCATCGAGGACAATGACGAGGCGGAAGAAATTGCAAATCGAAAGGGCAAGAATATTGTCCCAATGATAGAGCCTGAGAAATGATTGTGCAACTTTATAGAAGAAGAGGTCAACTTATTTGCGAGGAGGCTACCAAGGCAGGAGAAAATACCAAGCAGGTTTAATCATGGAAATAGAAGAATAGCATATTTCATAAGGTCTCAAAACTTTTTCCCAGGAATGGGACTACGAAGAAATCTTCATGGAAAAATAGAACTTCTGAGCATCAAGAAAGAAGAGCAGGTTGGAACCTTCGGGTTGGGGTACCAGCCAACGGAAACAGAAATAACAAAGTCCAATACTGAAAAGAGCAGGCGAGCACAAATCAAGAACAAGGGGTACCAATATGTTTCACAGGGGATCGACATGAAAAAGCAACCAAAATATCATAAGTGGTTTATCCGCAAAGGTAAATCGAACGTAGCTCTAACCAGATTTCAGAAAGCTGTACTCACAAGGAAAGATGAAGCGGCCTTAACATACGAGGATGAACCGGCGGATGAAACCTTACTCGAGGGAGTAAGTCACTTATTCCAAAGTGTTAGTTCAGTAGAGGTCCCAGGGCAGAAAATTGAGGTAGGAGTCAAAAAACGACTGGAAGAAGAAGTCTACATTTGCGTAGTCCATAAAGAGTCAGTTCCTAACCCTCGCCTACTGGTTCGGTCCTCACCTTAAAACACTGAGTGAAGCCTTTCAGTGTCAGAGCTAGTAAAGTTGAATAAAAAGAAGAGGTTCGTGAGGAAACCCAGGGAAAAGAAGCGCATGACTGCCAAAGCTTACCGTTTGACACTTACGCAAAGAAATAAAAATGTGGAACAAGTACATGAAGATGCACAGGTAGAGAAGAAAAGCCCCACAGGTACACAACAAGTTTGCATGATTCATGAGAAATCTACCTTTAAACCTCACCTTCTTGTACGTTTAATTCATGATATTCCTGTAAAGACTAACCATGGTGTAGGTTCAAAAGCTGGGGAAGTATCTTGCAGCATAAAAAAAATATCCTAGGAGAGTTGGAAGACGAGGCACCCTCATCTAAGGAGGGAGATTCGTGGGCCCCAGTGCATTGTGTAGTCTCTTTAGAAGTACCTTTATTTTCAAAAAATCTAAAAAAATCAAATATTTTGAAAAACCACAAAAAAATGAAAAAACTAAAAAGTTCAAAAGGCTTTGTAAAAATGAATGAAAATATTTTTGAAGAAATGGTTTTAGGACTCGACCTTGAAAATGCTGATGATGAGGAATTTGGAGAGGAACTGGAGGATTTTGCGCCAGAAGAAATTCCAAACGAGATCCAACAGTTGCTAAACCAACACGAGGATAGGCCTCAGTCTGCCGATGAAGAAGTCAAATTGGTAAACCTAGGCTTTGACGACCAACCACAAATGGTAAGTGGTTATGATCGAGTTGTTGAGAGAGTATAAGGAAAACTTTTCATGGACCTATGAAGATATGCCAGGGCTAGATACTGACATGGCAGTACATCGGTTACCTACTTATCCAGATGTAAGGCCAGTAAAGCAAAAACTCAGAAGACTAAGACCAGAATGGATTGTCAAAATCAAAGAAGAAATCGTAAAACAGTTGGATGCAAAGTTCTTGGACTTGACTATACAAATTGGTTGGCCAACATCGTCCCAGTGCCCAAGAAAGATGGGAAGGTTCGAATGTGTATCGATTATAGGAATCTCAACAAAACAAGCCCTAAGGATGATTTTCCACTGTCACACATCGACATATTGGTTGATAATGCTATCGACCACGACCTATTATCATTCATGGACGGGCTCTCAGGGTATAACCAGATCAAGGGCAAAAGAAGACATGGCAAAAACCTCCTTCATCATACCATGGGGAGTCTATTGCTACCAGGTAATGCCTTCTAGACTAAAAAAATACAGGAGCTACCTACTAAAGGGCTATGACCACTATCTTCCATGATATGATGCACAAAGAGATCGAAGTGTATGTAGATGACTTGATTGCAAAATCTGAAATAAGAGAAGATCACATCCGAAACCTAACCAAGCTCTTCAAGCATCTTCAAAAGTTCAAGCTACAACTTAATCCAAATAAGTGTGTATTTGGTGTAAAATCTGAGAAGTTGCTAGGGTTCATTGTTAGCCACAGAGGCATCGAGGTGAACCCATCCAAGGTGAAAGCAATCATCGAAATTCCGCTGCCCAGAAATAAAAAGGAGATTCAAGATTTTTTAGGGAGAATTCAATACATCAGTAGGTTCATTGCACAGCTGACACCAATCTATGAGCCTATCTTCAAATTATTGAGAAAGGACACTCCAAAGGTTTGGAATGATGACTGTCAAGAAGCATTCAACAAAATCAAGGAATATTTGATGAGCTCGCCAGTTTTGGTTCCTCCAAACTCAGGTAACCATTAATTCTTTACATCACGGTAATGGATACGTCAATGGGCGCGGTGTTAGGACAGTATTACGAAGTAAGTAGGAAGAAAAGAGCCATCTACTACATCAGTAAAACCATGTCCGGATATAAAAAGAACTATTCAACACTAGAAAAGACATATTTTGCACTAATATGGGCTACCCAGAGATTTCGAGATTATATGCTATCTCACTCAGTGTTGCTGCTTTCCAGAATGGACCCTATCAAGTACTTATTCGAAAAGCCAGCACTTTCAGGAAGGACTGCAAGGTGGCAGCTACTATTGTCTGAATTCGACATCACTTATATTACTCAAAAGTCCATAAAGGGAAGAGCAATAGCTGACCATCTTACAGCCCATTCACTGCCAAATGGAGGGTTTGTAAAAACATAGTTTCTAGATGAACACATCCTCAATGTCGTGTCCGAAGAGAAAGAAGATGAATCTTGGGAGATGTTCTTCGATGGAGCCAGTAATAAGCTTGGCAAGGGAGTCGGAGCAATTTTGGTATCCCCTGACGGAATCCGAATTCCAATCGCCATCAGACTGGATTTCGAGTGTACAAACAACGGGGCAGAATATGAAGTATGTATAGCAGGATTGAGAGCAGCCCTGGCTATTTCAGTGCAAAGGTTGCTTGTATATGGTGATTCTCTTCTAATAATAAATCAGATCCAAGGAGAGTGAAAAATAAAACACGATGAGCTAGCTCATTATCACGCTTGTCTTAAGGAGTTGGTCAAGGAGTTTGACAAGATTGAGTTCAATCACATATAGAGGAGTAAGAACCAATGTGCAAATGCTCTAGCAGTACTATCATCATGGTTGAATGCACTAGATGGAGCAACAATTCGTCCCATTGAAGTAATACAGAAAAATCAAGCTGCTTACTGTTACCAAGTTCAAGAGCCATTCGAAGAAGATGACGAGTTCACTGTATGGTATCAAGATGTAAGGGGGTATTTAGAAAGCCAAGAATACCCTGAGGGAGCATCAAAGAGGGATCGAAGGTCGATTCGGGAATGGGCTTCCAAATTCGTGCTATTTGGCAGACTCCTTTTCAAAAAATCTCTAGACGGCACTTTACTAAGATGTGTAAACCAAGATCAAGCCCAGAAGATTCTCCAAGAAGTTCATGCTGGTGTATGTGGTTCACATATGAATGGATGAATGCTGTCAAAAAAGATCCTCAGATATGGATACCATTGGCCAACCATGGTCATCGACTGCCACTAGTTTGTTCTAAAATGTCATGAATGCCAAGTATATGCCAATTTGAAGCACACGCCTCTGACACAGTTGCGCACTCTATCTTTACCCTGGCCATTTTCGACATGGGGAATTGATGTGATCGCTAAACTGATACCATCGGCCTCCAACGGTCATATTTTCATCATTGTGGCTATTGATTACTTCACAAAATGGGTCGAAGAGTTCTCGTGTAGGAGTATCAAGTCAGATCCCATGGCAAGATTCATTCAGAACTACATCATATGCAGATATAGAGTACCTCATGAAGTCATCACTGAAAATGGTGCTAACTTCGTTGGAGCAAAAGTTACTCAGTTGTTCAAAAAGTACAAGATTCAGTACCATAATTCATCTCCATATATGCCTTAAACAAACGGAGCAATAGAAGCTACCAATAAGATATTGGTAAAAATCTTGAAGAAGATGACTAAGACCTATAAGGATTGGAGTGAAAAGTTGCCATACGCATTATGAGAAACTCCCTTTTCACTTGTTTATGGTATGGACGCCGTATTACCAATCGAGGTTGAGATTCCAACTTTTAGAGTACTGAAAGAGGGAAATGAAGATGAGGCAAAGTGGATCCAATTCATGGTAGATGAGCTGAACTTCATTAATGAAAGGAGAGAAAAAGCGGCTTATCACTCTCAAGTCTATCAGCAAAGGATTGCTCGTGCTTTCAACAAGAAGGTTCGCCCGAGGGACCTCAGAGAAGGAGATCTGGTACTTAAGGAGATCAGGCCAGTCCTACACACCGACCTGAGGGCAAATTCAAACCGAACTGGGAGGGCCTGTATATCATCAAAAAGATCTTCTCAGGTATGGGAGTCCAACTTACAAATCTCGACGGGGTTGAGTATCAGAGACCTACAAATATTGATCAACTCAAGAGATACTACGCTTGAGAAAACTGGCTAACTCCTAAACTAGGGCAAGTGAAGCCGACAATGACTCAAAACTAGGGGTAATTCTTGACCGAATTCAAAATCCCAGAAATGACCCTGTGAAATCTTATATCCACTAGAAAACACTTTCGAGCCTGCCCCCTTTTTTTTATATACAAAAAAAAATGACCACCTTCTCCCAAGAAAATCCAAATATATATAACTTTTAGTGTGTAAATAAATCTTACCCCAAAATAGGGGTAAAAAAAAGCAAAAGAAAAATAAAAAAATGGAATAATAAAGTTTTAAAATCCCAAAGTACATAAAGAAGAGGGTAAAAATAAAAAGATCCAAATGTATAAATTTGAGTCTTTTACCATTTCTTTCTACCTTGACCTAAGCCACATTACAACCTAAAAGACCCTTAGGAGTTCTGTGAGCAACATGAGCCTTAGTAGAGGGGAATGCAGTTCATCTCTAAAAAAAATTAAAATAAAAATATAAAATATAAAAAAAGAGAAAAACGTAGTAAGAAAAATCAAGACTTGGGAAAATTTGATCGATATTTATGAGTTTCGAAGTGCTACCTCTCAAAGAAGGAATGGACTACAGACGGGCTACAAGCAAAAGGATAAGCATATGCTCAAAAGTGGCAAGGTCAAAATATTTCTTAATCTCTGGACGAGCTAGAAATGATTCAGCTAGATGAAGTGAAGTTTGTCAAGGAACGGGTAGAACAAGGAGATTCAACCTAAGGAGACTGAGACTCAACCTAAGGAGACTATGACCTATTTTCGTAAATCAATTTATCCAATTTTTTTATCGTCGGCAGATACATGGGTTAAGCACTATCGTTGTTTTACCTAAAAGAGCTTTTCTATTTCGTTTTCTCTAATTGAATTTTAAAATCATAAAAAATGTTTTTTTTTCAAAAAAAAAAAGAAAAAAAAAATTGTTTTGTTTTTTAAAAAATCTTGTCTCGTGAGGAGTCTATGAGGACAAACCTAAGATACTAAAATTATGCTATGTATGATTATAGTTAGGCATCTGAGATAAAATCCTCAAAAGACAAGCAAAATTCAATAAATTAGTCTTCACATGTGCAGGAATTAAAGATAGGTACAGAAGAAGCAGGGATAATTTGTTCAGAGATATAAAAACTTACAATCGGCTAAAGAAGTACCAGCAAAGAAGCCAGTCAGGTATATGGAACCTTTAAAGTAAGAACACTCCACCCATCATCAAAGAAAGAAGATCAAGTCGCCAAAGGAAGCTAAATGGAGATTGAAGAGTCGAAAATGAGTGGTGCTTGAGAAAAAAGGTTAAAAAAAAAGAAAAAAAAAAGAAATGTTTTCAAAACACCTAGCAATTGGACACCAGTTAAGTGTGTTCATTTCGCTGACCACTCTTTAGGTGCCATCAGAGCACGTCTAAAAAGAAAATCGGGGACCCTGTGAATCATCAAGTACCAACGGAGCGCACTTAGTTGATGATTCTTAGATGTTAATGGATTATATCTAGGGAATTAGAGAACCGCTTGGTTACGGAGTACCAACGGAGCGTACTTAATAGGTGTACCCTTAAAGCAAGCTCGGAAAGATACGTTCGTTTGACACCAACAGAGTATGTTAAACAAGAGCCGAGTAGGAGAAGACCTGCATCCTCTTTGGCGCTTGGAAGCGAGAAATTGGTGTCCCAGCTTCGCCATTCGGTTATAAGAACCTCTGGCAAAGAGGGGCAAACTGCAGACACTAAATTCAGCCCCCAAACGCCAACACACTCAGAATGTGAAGCGTATTGTGAGTGTTCACATCCAATTTGTATTTCTCGAGATACGTACAAACTTTGGAACAAATTTGATCCAAATCAACTAACATTCAATCCTAATTTGACCAAAATCCAAGATTTGGATGGAAACAGAGATGAAAAACAGATTTGGACAAAATTTAGAACCAATTTAAAAGAACCACTCATTTTAATAATAAAAAAATAAAAAAATAAAAAAAACTATTTTATTATATATATAATAAAGTTAAATTATATAAAGTAAAGTTAATTTATATATATATATAATAAAGTTAAGTTATTTTATAAAATAAAGTTAAATTATTATAAAGTAAAGTAAAATTTTATATTATAAAAAGTAAAGATTAAAAAAAAACGTCAGATTTGTGTTTAAAAAATCTAAAAAAACAAAAACTTTAAATACAATATAAATTTTATATTTAAAAAAAGGAAAAGAAGGAATTATAAAAGAGACAACGCATGCATTGTCTCTTTTATCACTTTCTTTTCTCTATCTTTCGTTTTCTATCTCTCTTCTCTCTTCTCTCTTCTGTCTCTGTCTCTCTTCTCATCCCATTCTCCTTCTTCTCTTTCAGGTCAAGATCGGCGGCAACAACGACAGTCCACATTTTCGTCCAAGAAACTTCGGTGGGTAGCCTACACGATTTGTAGCCTGTTTTTGTTGACAATTGAAGCCTTAATTTGTGGTAAAAATGTGTATAAATAAGGGTTTACAGTCTATTGCAAAGAGAGTAAAAAATTTAGAGAAGAATTTGAGAGAGGAAAAAGTCAAAAAAAGGAGAAAATTTAGAGAAGAATTTGAGGGAGAAGAAATATAAATCAGTGTAAATTTCATTTGCAGAAGTTAAAATTGAAGTGGACGTTGGGATTTTTTTTAATCTTGCCATGGGATTCTATTTTTTAGAAGGTTGGTGAATTTACATTTTTTTATTTCAATCTCCTGGGTCTGATTTGTTATAAATTTTGTACTGATAATGCATTAATTTAGATGAAATGTCATGGATTATGTTCTTATTTTCATTAGTAGGCAATAAAATGTTTGTTAAGCTTCAATTTCCATGAAATCAAAAGCTTCAAGTTAATCTATATAGTTTTATTGTGTTTATGATGAAATGAGATGGCATTTAATTTCTCTGAATTGATATAAGATTTGTGTAGGCTTGTTAATGCCATCAACGGCTATGATTTGATCTCATATGATCAACACATTTTTTCTAATATTCTTGTTAAGGAAAAATATGAGAATATATGATGGAAGTATCATCATGACGATGTATGATGAGGGTCCATTATGTGATGGCATGAGATGATGACATGCATCATCGGTGAATGAAGCTTTAATTTCTAATGGGATGAAATTAATAAAATAAAGTATGAATATCTTATCTGAAAATGAATAAGTAGTGAAACTAATGATAGATTAATATTCATTTTAATATTGGTTTTCATAACTATTTACTTTTTTTAGAAGGACATAATCATTTGCTTTATTCGGGTTAAATTTTGTTTCCACCAAAATTGCTTTTGAATTGGGAGATTATTTGTTGTACATTTGTGTACTAATTTGGATGTGCCATGATGCAAAACTTGAGTTAGTGTTTCACTTGTGATGTAGATATTTGCGACTTGACCTTTAGAAATTAAATAAATCATCAAATAAGTATGTTAATTAAGTGTTAGGCTAATTAACCCATCCATTGGGCTTATGGGCCCGTTCCATTTTAAGTTTCTTAAGCCAATTATACACTTAATTAAGTGTTAGGCTAATTAACCCATCCATTGGGCTTACAGGCCTATTCCATTTTAAGTTTCTTAAGCCCATTATACGCTTAGTTAAGTGTTAAGTTCATTTTGTGGGTTATAAACTCATCTTTTCATGAGTTCCTCTACCCACTTCATCTTTTAGGCCCCTAAATGAACATACCTTTGTCTTGGCCCACTCCATTCCCATTAGTTTTGCAAACCTCACACCCAACAAATAAAAATAAGTTAACCTTTTCTAGAATTAAATGAATCTAAAAGTTAGAATTTGTTTTTTTCTAGTATAGGGCTGCTTTAGAAGCTAGGGTTGTGTGTTAATTCTGGGGTTAAGTTAGAAATGTGCCTAAATTGATCAAGGAAGACCGCCAAAGACTGGCTTTTAAAAGGGCATACGTGCTTGCGCTGCCACATACGTCAATGGTCATGCTTCCTTGATCAGTTGGGTATCTTCTTAGAATAGTCCCAATTTTGCAATAATCAAGTATTCTCAACTAAAGAAAAAGAACAAAGTTTTCTATTAATCAAAGCATGTCACATAAGGATTATGCTTAATGCTAGGGATTGGAAATTCTTAACAGATTAGAATTCCTAGATCTTCCCTAAAGCATATCACATAAGTTTTGCAAAGAAAAAGCATTATGATGTTACGCACATAACGGATTTGTATGTCTCACAACGAAAACCCCTTTGGGTCATGTGCATAACGGATTCGCACGTGTTATCTGTTTTCAAACAAATCCATGGTTATTCTGCACGTATCAAGGAAGTCTACGTGCATTTTCTCAAAGTCTGTGGTAATGGATTCCACGGTCTTTATACGGTCGTAAATGGCAATAAGGTCCATTTACATGTATCAATCCTAGGTGGCAACGAAGTCCACCTAAAATTTTATTTATTCATAGGGTGTTAACGAAGCACACCCCATGAGCTTTTGAACGTGACAACGGAGTTCACGTGTCAATTTGTTTGGTCACATACATAAAGGATTTGCATGTGGCATTATATATATTTACTTTTCGCCCTAAAACCTCAGTTGCATAAAACATAGGACTATAAGGGGGCCAGACTTACTTTTTCCTATACATATTCTTTGCTAGTGTAATTTAATTAATTTTGATCACAAGATTCCACCCAAATACCCTTAGTCATGAAATAGAGGCCGATTTTATAATCGGACGGTTGTCGGGTGCCTAACACCTTCTCGACTCGTACCAGGATTCCGTTACTAAGAATCTCTCTACGCAGACTAGACTAGTTAGAAGATCGTAAAGTTTTCTATCAAAACAAAACGATTTTCTAAAATCGGATCCTAATTCCCAAGTTAATCAGGTGGCGGCTCCATAAATACATTAAACGATTCAATCCCAAGTAAAGAATACGAGAAACCATTTTTTCTTCGGTCGCTCACGGTCGAAGGCTAAAGTTTTTTTTGCGGATCCTACAAATTCTAGATTATTCTTCAACACGAAGATGGTGAAGAAGTTGATCAAGAGGCATGGCTTCGTTCTTGTGCATCAATTTATTTTGGTAGTCTTTCCCAGAAGATGGGAGTTTTGAGATGATAACTACTTACATGAAAATTCTTATCAATTATCATCCCTGCAACAAAAAAATTGTCATCAATTTCTTATATCTCCCTCACTTGATCAAGAATTGGCTAATCATCAACCATTTTGAACTCAATATAGTTCCTAACTTGAAACTTCTTAGTAACCGACCCATCTGTTAGATAGGAAGTTTTGATAATCTTCTAGAGTTTATAAGCAGTCTTCATCTTCTTTAAAAATTGATTAAAGAGAGAATATGAAAGTGAGTTCAGAATGTGATGACAGAAAAGAACATCATCATTTTTCCACTTTTGCAAAGCGACAGTTTGATCTGTAGTTTCTTGCTCAGTTCCAGCACTTATAACAACTAGACAATTAGTAGAGAGAACCTCAAATAACTTGGCTTATTTGAGGAAAAACTCCATGTTGTAAACCAAAAAGGTCTATGAGTTCACTCATATTTTATTTGTTGAATTTCGTGTCAAAGTTAAACTCAAGAAGGTCTTTGTAACTTGAGTTAGAGTTAGTGAGTCTCGGTTCGTATCGGATTGAAGAAAATACTCTAAGCAACTCAACTCGTAACTGGTAACCATCTTAGGATGGTTAGTGACTTAGAAGTTTAAGTACCATAGGTGGTTAGACCTTTAGAGAATGTTCCCATATTTAAAAATGTTTTTAAAAGACTTAAACACTTAAAAAACTTCAAATGTACTCCAGGTGGATATAGTATTGATATCCACTAAGGGAGTATCGATACTAGCACAGTCTGTTTCGACAAACTAAGCCATACTGACTCAGTGAGTATCGATATTATACTCAGTATTGATACCCACTATGTTACTATCTATACTACGGACTCTAGTGCGCGAAAATGCTGTTTTCATGAGCTGTAAATTAACTTTTTAACACATTTTTGCACATTCCTCATTAAGGCTTGTCTTAAAGGAATTCCTAGTGCGTGGAAAATATCTCTAAGTGGGATGAGAGGCTCAATGGAATGATCTTTCATATCCTATAAGGGTGTATACCATTAAACCTAGAAAACCTTGTTTATTCTCGGCTTAGAGTTGGACATTTCATTATAAATAGGGATTTAATCATTAATGTATAATCAACCATTCACCCTATTCATCAATAAGTTCTTAGAGAGTTTCAACTCTACATCCTTAGCTTCCAAGCTTATTGCACATGGTTCAATCCTTCCAAGCTTATTGCATATGGTTCAATCCTTCTAATTTTAAACCAAAAACTTCTGTTTTAGTTACCGGTGGATTTCCGGTGGTGAAGCTTAAAGGTTCAAGTTCGTGGCGAAATAGTCGAGGAATCGAGTAGTGGTTCAAGGTGTGGCACTTGCGGAGTTAAGTTGGGGACGCATCAAAATCAACTAAGAGGCAGATTCGAAGAGTTCGAATTTGTGGAAGAACTATACACCGTAGCTGATTGGAGCGTAGAGAGAGTCGTAAGTCATTTTCATCGAGTGGTAAATTAGGTTGTAAGTTTTCAATAACTCTTACTGGATTGTTGCTGGACTAGGTTCGGGGGTTTTTTCCTAGTTTTGGTTTTCTCATAAACAAAATCTATTGTGCACATTTTCGTACTTATTGTGAGATTGAAATATTCAATTATTGTTCTCAATTATGAATATTAAGAATTGAATAAGTCAATATTCTTGTTAGAGATTATTGTTTTGCTCTTTATCACCATTGTAATTTTAAATAGGTGATAGTGTGATCCTTAACCATAGTCCAATAGACTTACAGTTAATCCACCTAAACTGTAAGACTTTTAGACTTTCTACTGGTATTAGAGCAGGTACACTTGTAAGGTTTAACAACTTAAATGCGATCCCTGTAGTGACTTATGGATTCACAAAGAGAAGGTAGTGCAGTAAACAAACCACCATTATTCAATGGTAGCAACTACCCTTATTAGAAAGTTGGGATAAGAGATTTCTTAAAGTCTTTAGACCAAAGAGTTTGGAGAACTATAGAGGTTGCTTGGTCTCCTCCTACTATGATGGTAAGTACATGAGACAATTCTAGAGAAGTTCTCAAATCGAAAGAACAATATGATCTTGTAGATAGTGAGACTGCTACTAGAAATAGCAAGGCTTTCAATGCCATCAATGCTGCTGTAATGGCTGAAGAATTTTATCGCATATCTAATTGTAAAGTAGCAAAGGAGGCATAAGACATTTTAATGGTTACCCATGAAGGTACTAGGACTATAAAAATAGCAAAGCTTCAAATGTTGACCACCCAATTTGAAACCATTAGATTGGATGACAATGAAACCTTTGATGAATTTTATGCCAAGTTAAATGACATTGTCAACAACTCTTTTGCTTTGGGTGAAGTTATTTCTAACTCCAAGATAGTTCGTAAGGTGTTGAGATCTCTTCCCGAAATATTTTAAGCCAAAGTTTCGGCTATTGAAGAGAGTAAAGATATTGATGTTATTCTCCTTGAAGTACTTGCAGGGAATTTAAGAACTTTTGAGGCTAGTTTGCAGCATTCAAGGAATTCAAAGGACAGAGCTTTTGTAGCATCAAATATTGTTACCTATATTGATTCAGAAGACGAGGATGATCGTGGTGACAATGAGGAGCTTGAGTTTCTTTTCGAACAGTTTATAGAGTTTCTTAAAGTCAAGAAAGGAAAAATTATGAAACATAGGATTTCATCCTCAAGTAGGAGTAGGTCATCGGGTCTGGCAAGGAGGCACGTGAAATCACTTTTTGAAGATAATCGAAGCCTCCCACAAGTGCAAGGGATTCAGGTAGCCTTATCTTCAAGATTCAACCAAGCCTGGACCCGTTCCAACCACTGAAGATTTGCACGATCCTCTAAAAGGGGTGCAACACTTGTCTCTTTACAGAATGCCCAAATTCATTTAAAATGCAGAACTAAAAACACCTTAAGTAAATACAATGTAGTTGGTGTTCGATGATTCCATAAAGTAGAGAAAAGTCTATATTTATAGGTGAAGTGAATCTCAATAAACTCATCTCCATAAAAGCCATTTAATTAACCAGTTAGAGAACAAATTAAATCATATGAATTAAATAAAAACATGCAAATTACTCGTGAATATGTATTTTATTAAGTTCATATAATTAAAATAGATTAATGCATAGAAAAATTTACAAATGTATTTAAAATTTATTTAATTTTTATTTTAAATTTATTTTGAATTATTTAAAACTAACATTATATTTCAATTTCGTTTATTGATAAGGGAACAAAGTCGTTAATGTTTTAAATCTCATGCTAAAAGATCTATCACCACAATTTTCTGTACTGATCCACCATCTTATGTCTTTGAACTATTATTATCTGGACTCTATAGTTGTATCCCGGGCTATGCTCGTTTAATTATTGGAAAAACGTCTAAATTACCCAATATAAGTTTATTTCAATCCACCAAATAATATATGAGTCTATTTAGTCTAAAAATAAAATTTGGACATATTTGTCTTCTAACTAACTCAAAGTAAATCTTAACTATAGGTACAAGTTAGCACCAACTGCATCTTTTTTAATTTTGTTTTTCACATTAAAATGTCATAACTTTAAAAGTACGAATCAATTTTTTCACAAAATTATAATTTTGGAAAGCATTCGTTGAGATCTTCGAAATGAAAGTAGTAAGTAGTACTTTTCTCTAAAAAAAAATTATTTTTTATGCAAATTTATTTTTGTGCAACAAAAAATTATGTTTTTAACTAATTTTAAATCTAGATTGCATCCAAATTTTAATTTGCATGATTCAAAACTAGGTAACATCAAAAGCAGAAGTGAAGATCTTGACGATTAATTTCCGAACATATAAATTTCATCAAATCTGTTACCAAAAACTGTGTGTAAAAATATTTTTACAGAAATAAACATAGAACTACTTCTCCAATTAGTACCTTTTATCTAGATTTCATCTTAATTCAAATTTGTGAGTATCAAATCCAAGTAACATAAAAAAAATGAAGTGAAGATCTCGAAGAATATTTTTTTGAATATATCAATTTCGTGAAAATTTGATACTCAAAACAGTACGCAAAAATAGTTTTATATGTTTTTTGCATATGAAAAAGTGTTTATGCATTGTGCAAAATTATTTTTTCATAAATTTCTCGAATTTTTTGAAAAATATTCTTGACTGGTTACGTTTCATAGATCTCGAAAAGTACTTTCTAAATGTATAAATTTCGACAAAATTCGAATTTCAGTTTAAGAGATAACATTTTGACGTTTAAAAAGAAAAAAGATAACTTTCTCTTTCCAACAGTTGTACAAGTTGAAAAAGACAAGAAAGTGATTGAAAAGATAAGAATGGCAAAACATGAACACTAAAAAGCAAGGAATGGACTAAACAAACGTATAAAAATTTAAAAAAGACTAAATAGACTCAAAAAGCTTTAAAAAAGGTACTTCAGTCTTGTTGAAAATCTTGTGGATCGAGTGGATTCAAAAAGATATGAGTTAGGATAAATAGACATGTTTAAATTAACATTTTGTTGACATAGGCTCACATGGAGATGATCTAAGGGCTGACTTTTTTGTGAAGATGATGTAAGCACCATATAGATCATACTCACAAAAAATCACATCATTCTAAAATTTTTAAGCCCATCAAAAGTTGTATGATTTATGAGCTGTCTATTTTTACAATTATTTTAAAACCAACATTGGATAGGGTTATAAGTTTTAGAATGGAATTAATTTTATATGAAAATGATCTACATAGCGAGAAGATCGTCCTCACACCGTTGGATTATCTCCATGTGGGCCCTACATTGACCGTGTCTACAACATGTTGCTTTAAGCATGTTTGTGGATCCCGACTCAAAAGATATATGGGTGCTGTTTTGGCAATTTTTTCTTAACTATTCTATATATATATATTTGCGTTGCTTATCAAAAAATAAATAAATCAAAGCCCCAATAAAAAATCAATGGTTAAAAAAGAAGAGGAAAAAAGTCGAAAATATGCCAAAACTTCTAATAGAAAATGTAAAAAAGATTCTTATTTTTCAGCTCACTAATGATTTTAATTCCTCCCCAAAATAATTTTAGACTTTTAGTCCTTTTTTTTAGACTTTATGATTTTAATCCTTAAAAAATTATAGTTTTATAAATTTAGTCCCTAAAAATTAAAAAATGTGTGAATAATTTTTAAAAAATACCTTAGTTGCCTTTACTAATGTTTTCTGACCTTAAATCTTGTAGTACCGTCCCATCAGAATAAAGAAGTTGATTTTTGACCCCCTTTAGGAGCAAAATTGGACTTCGTCTATTTTTGTAAAACTTGTGCAAAATTGAATTTCCTTCGAAAGTAGTTATCGTGGAGAAAATTATAAGTTCCGAGCGGAAAGTTACAGGTGAAATACAATAACAACATCTACTTGGATTTTAATCTTAGTTCAAGTTTCTCTCTTCTCTCTCTTGCAATTGTAAGTCCAAACTTGCTAAAGAAATTCTAAACTTGCAACAGTAAGTTTCAAATTGTATGATGACTGTGGAGGTATTTTTTAGAAGAAAGATGGACGGATCTTCTAGAAGAGAGAACAAGTAAATATAAACAAAGTATACGAAGGTGCTCTATTTTACAGGACAATTATAAAGCATCTAAAAGACATTGAGAAGAACGCGTGATGATAATGCGGTATCAAAGAGCATTCCAAAAGATGCGTGATGATGACGTGGCACTGAGGAACATCCTAGAAGACGTGTGATGATGACGTGGTATCAAGGAGCATCCTAAAGATGCGTAGAAGCATCCAAAATACTCATTAAAGTTGACGTGGAAGAGATAAGTCACGTGAAAAATGTAATCCAAATGTTCTCTTCTATAAATAGGGATCAAGAGTTAATTTTAAAGGTTTAAGTGATGTAAGAGACAAAAAAGGAGATTCTATTCTGAGAAGTCTGAATTGATTTTATGTTCTTCAAGATCGTTTCTAAAACCCTAGAATTAAATCTTCAAGTATCGTCTTACATCAAGATCCAAACAATTTGAAATGAGAGATCTGAAAAGGTGATCAGATCTCTCATTTTTGGCGACCAATACCAATAAAACATAAAATAAAAAGTTAACTAAGCTTACAAAAATCACATAAATAAAAGGGATTATGCGATTATGTCACTTCTGCTTGTGCAATTTCTGTAAGCCTAGTCAACTTTTTATTCATCAAAGTTCTGTTTTATTGGTATTTATCATCATGCAATTTTAAACTTACTTTTACAAGTTCAAACTTATAATTGAATTGCAATTGCAAGTTCAGGCTTGCCTTAGCAAGTTCACACCTACAATTGCAAGTTTAGACTTGCTTTAGTAAGTTCACACTTGCAATTGTAAGTTCAGAATTGCAAGTCCAGACCTGCAATTGTAAGTTCAGACTTGCTTTAGGAAGTTCAGACCTACATATGCATGTTTTAAATTGCAATTGCAAGTTCATACTTGCTTTAGCAAATTCAGATGTGTAATTACCTACAATTGCAAGTCCATATCCTTTTTAGTAAGTTCAGACCTGCAATTACAAGTTCGTAATTACAATTGTAAGTTCAAACTTGCTTTGGTAAGTTCAAACTTGCTTTTGTAAGTTCAGAATTGTAATTGCAAATTTAGACTTACTTTTGCAAGTTCAGGCTTGCTTTTGCAAGTTTAGACCTACAATTGCAAGTCTAGACCTACTTTAGCATTTTCAGAATTGTAATTGCAAGTTCAAACTTACTCTAGCAAGTTCAGACCTGAAATTGTAAGTTTAGACATGCAATTGCAATTACAAGTTCAGACTTGGTTTAGCAAGTTCAGACCTGTAATTGCAAGTCCAGAATTACTTTAGCAAATTCAAAATTGCAATTGCAAGTTCGGACTTGTGATTGGAAGTTCATAATTACAATTGTAAGTTCAAAATTGTAATTACAAGTTCAGACTTGCTATAGCAAGTTCAAACGTGCAATTGCAAGTTTAGACCTGCTTTAGCAAGTTCAGATCTGCAGTTGCAAGTTCAGACTCACTTTACTAAATTTAGACCTGCAATTGCAAGTTCAGACCTACTTTCAAAATTGCAATTGCAAGTTCAGATTTGTAATTGGAAGTCCAGAATTACAATTGCAAGTTCAGCTCTGCAATTACTAGTACCGACCTGCAATTAAAAGTTCGGAATTGCAATTTCAAGTTTAGACCTACAATTGCATGTTCTGAATTGCAATTGCAAGTTCAAACTTGCTTTAGCATGCTCAGAGCTACAATTACCTGCAATTGCAAGTCCATACCCTCTTTTGCAAGTTCAGACCTAATTGCAATTGTAAGTTCAAACTTGCTTTAGCAAGTTTAGACCTACAATTAGAGGTCCAGACCTGCTTTAGCATGTTCAGACCTACAATTGCAACTTTAGAATTGTAATTACAAGTTCAGATTTGTTTTAGCAAGTTTAGACTTACAATTGCAAGAGGAGGAAGTTGGACTAAAATCCGAGTTGATTCTGCTACTGGGCACGGCCAATGTAGCCCTTTATACCCCAAAACCCGTCGTTTAACCACTAATTTGAGGGAGAGTTAAGGGTTTAAAGGTATCCGCAGAACACTTCCACAGCGCGGAAAAGTTCCGCGAGAAGATAGCTCGCGGAAGTTATCTGCGAGCTCCCGCGGAATATTTTCGCGTTGTAACGTATTCTCTTACCTTGTTCTTTTCTTAATTATATTTTAAAAAACTTTACTCTCTCTCTTCTCTTTTACTTTCTTAATGGGAACGGTTGTCAGAGCTCGCAAATAACTTCCGCAAGATAATGGTTGACTTTCGTTCACTCGTGGAATTTTTTTCGCATCGCAGAAGATTTCCACGACCCAGGCTTGATTCCCACTGGCGGTGTCGTGCCCTTGTACCCTAAACCCACCAAAAAATTTGGTGGATTTAGGGCTTACCACTGGCTGTGCCCTTATACCCATAGTTTGCTGACTCGGCCGAGTCACGCCTGACTCGATCGACTCGGATCGGACTCGGTCCTGACCTAGCTAGCTTACCATAACCAAACTCGACTCAGATTAGACTTGGCTTGACTCGGTTGTGACTCGGCCAACTCGGCCGACTCGCTCAACTCGACTTAGATGACTCGACTGAGTCTTGATAGTAAGGTATTTGTAACTTTTTTATTTTTAATTTTTTGAAAAAAAACTTGCATTCTTTAAGTTTTTTGGTTTGTTAAGTTTTTACAAATTTTAGATTTGTAGGGTTGGCTTTCCCTTTTCTGCTATAAAAGTTGTTGTCTAATTTTATTTAGTTCAGGGTTACTTTGTTGTATATGTTAATTAAGTTTTGATTGTATGTATATGGTAAGGTTTGATTTTGGATTTATTTGGTAGTTACTGATTTGTTAAGACATATACGAATATTTAGAGATTTGCAAAATTTAAAAACTTTCTTAGTATTGTTATGGATTCTATATTTGTATAGAAAATGTTGTCTCTTGTATGTGTATAGAAAGTGGATACAGTTGTCAAACTTGATTACATATAGAAAGTGTATGTGTCATATCTATACTATTAATTAAGCCAATTGCCTTTTTTGAGGCTTTTTACTTATGATGTCCCTACAAAGATTATTTTTTGACAAAGTGTAAATTGATGTAGGAAGGTTAGAATAGTCAAATTTTGCCCTTGGTAAATCCTCTCAAAGAGGGCATTTTTGTCTTTTCTATTTATAACTAATTTACCCAATCTCTCCCACGATTCTCTCCAATTTTTCCATGAAATCTATCTCCTCTATCTCTCACGATCTCTATCCAGTCTCTTCCTCAAATCTCTCTAACTTCCAATCCCATTAAATTTGTTTCCATAATCCTCAACCTGTCCCTACAATCTCTGTAACGCCCCGTACCCCAAATACAAGGGACATTACCATCAGTCTACAACGAGACTCAAATCCGGCAGAGTCTCCCCTGTAAACTGGACCTTTCATCACCTAATAGACACAGTGCATATAAAATCTTACGCAGCGGAAGCAAATTTAAACAAGGATATGCACTACAAATTTGCCACCCATTTTTTTTTTCTCAACTCAACTGAAATCCTAACAATGTAGGACCAGGAGGAACCTGCAATAACTACGACATTCACATTTCACACTTAACATAGAATAGCTGTGATATGATATATATAGCTAAGTTTGTGGTTTCCTGTCAAAGTATATGTATATAGTGAGAAAGATAAAGTACGAGTTGTTTACATATAAAAACCAAGTATCATAGGACTCACAACCGAGCCATAAAACATGTAGCCAAAACACCTATTGTGAACGAAGAGGGGGAAACCTACGTTAACTAAAAAACCAGGAGTCCCTCGCGAGGGACCTCGTCACAGCACCAACAAAGATCCTATCTCGATCCTCAACTGTCAACTGTAAGGCCACGAAAATAAATGGGTGAGAAACTCAGTAGGTAGATCAACCATCCTAATATCATCACATGCAGCGATAAACCCGATAACAACTCAAAGCATTTATAAAAGCAATGCATAATATATAGTTTGGTTGAAACATCAAGAAATCCTGCATATATGTACATACAAACAACAGTAGTGTACTTCTGCTAGTGTAGCCAAGGAACACGACCGGGTTACCCCAGTCAGAATTATCTCGAGAATCAGAACCAAGTACAACGATTGACGACTGCAGACTAGACAAGGGCCCCCAACTAATCCAGAGAAGGTTCCCCGACAACCTTCCCCCGCGTCTAACACCCATCGGGCAGGCATGCGAACCTCAGCTAAACTAGTTACTCGACACCACCACAAACATGGTTTACCAGGAAATAATCGTGACTTCCCAGACTTCCCTAGATGTACCTGTCTCCCTGACGTCCCATTCCGCCCTGAAGACAAAAACACCTAGCAAGGTCTCAGATGGTGTACCACTTCCGGACAAGCATGGTCCACCATCCTTGTAGCAAGTCCTCAACTTTTCACAAGTTCACCTTAGTGATAATATATAGTAGTATATATATAGGTTGTGTGTCTTTTAAGTTAAAGTTCGAAAACTATTTTGGAAGAACCCTCTTGAAAACCGAAGTCCTTTTGTAGAAATCCCCTTTTCCAAATATCTTCTCTTTTGAAAATCCACATACAACAAGTGTAACTGGTACTAAGGGTGAGGGACCATGGCAAACCAACTCACCCACCCTCGTAAGGGTGAGGATCCCTGGCAAGCCAAACACACTCACCCGTAGGGTGCCGGACCATGGCAAGCCAACTCACCCACCCCCGTAAGGGTGAGGATCCCTGGCAGGCCAACCCACGCACCCAAGTCTGCGGGACCTGGCAAACCAACTCACCCACCCCCGTAAGGGTGAGGATCCCTGGCGGCCAACACACACAGATCACTCGGGCGGGAATCCGAGTGGAAGTAACACAAGCACCAGTCCACCTAAGGCATACACGGTTCCCCGTGTCGTCGTGAACCCTATCAAGCCCGGTAGTGAGACGCCACTACCGACTTTAGGCGGTCACGGGAGAAATCCCTTTTGTCACATTTTCAAAGTTAGGTTCTCACATCGAGAAAACACTCGATAAAACAGACTTTTGTCTCTTCCAAAGGTTTTCAAATACATTAAACATGGTTTTCCAAACATAACCATCCTTTCATTGACATGAATCATAGTAGCAAAATTGAAGTCACATAGTTCACAAATTCCATGAGAAACATTTCATAAGACATGATATATGTTCAAGCATGCATTGTTTCCATATTAAAATCAGTTTCTCAATGGTTTCTTCATAACATCAGTTTGTTGTTATCCATGAATTTCATGCCATGCTTTGCATACAAGGTACATATATAACAGTTCGAAACATGCATTTAAAAGGTTGGGTGCTATTAAGATGAATTGACCACCTACCTCTAGCGGTACAGGAACTGATCCTCCTCACCCAGAGAGTCAGCCGCACCCAGCTCACCAGCTGGACAAAGAAACAAAAGAGAGAATTAGGTTCTAGTACTTAGAACCAAAAATAAAATGGATAAAAGAGAAACAATAAGAATTTAAAATCAAGAAAACATCAATGACTTAGAGTACTACTCTAAGCTTCAACAGTTAGTAAGGTTAGTACTATCCTGCTTCAACGTCTCTAAACAACCCATATCCATCGAAGGCAAGGTGGGACCCCACCTAAAGCCTCAAATAAGGCGAACTTCATCGTTGGTCGTCTAATGAAATAGGATTCCTCAAGAATAGCACAAAAGACAACCTATCCCATAATTTCCATCTTCGGCTTAAGACCGATCTCTATAGCCCTCAACCGGATAGCTCCATCTCAAATAACTTAGATTCATTGTCTACTATCATCAAGCTACATTACATATGAAACTCCAAAGTTTTCACACTCCACCCTCATCAAATTTCTAGACTCAACCTCAAGGTTTCATTGAAATCATGAAATTTTCCAAACAAGGTGAAATTTCCATTCAAGCATGAACCATTCTCTTTTTTTTTTTTTCTTCCAACACTTTGTGTTCATTGCCACCATAAGCTTAAGAAAAATCTCATTAAAACTAAGCAAGGAAAAACCTTCAACTTCAACCATCATAAATGGTCCTACGAATACTTAAAATGATCCCCGAACTTCACCCAAGTTTTTGGAAACCATTACCCACCAAAACTATGGAACATTTCTTTGTTCAAGAGCAAATCACACCATACTTTAGTATGAACTAAAGAAAAATCAGCTCATTGTTTCCCATGAATCAAAAGTCATGTTTTATCATATCCTTATGAATCCTCAAAAATATGGGTTTTCACCACCAACTTGTTTTACTTTGAACATCAACCATATATATTTTTTTTTTCTAACACCATATATAAGCCATACAAAGAAAACTCACCAAAAAATTCATCAAAATAAATTCTCTACTTGCATGCATCAAAAATGGGGTTAATTTGGTCATAAAACCCATATATTCACCTAAAACCTTCAACCCATCCATCTAACAAATTTCTAGGGCATAACAAAATTTTATTTTCTTCAAAAACCCCAATTTACATCACAAAAATTTTTAGATCTACCACATTTAGGTGCTGATTTTACATCTAATCACAAAAACATTGGCCCATCTCATCCCCTCTTCCACCATTAAGCTCAAACAAGATCTATTCATGGCATGCATGTTTAAATCAACACAAAAACTAATTTATTTGGCACAAAATCAGCTGAAAAAAGTGAGAAAAAGTGAGGAAAATTACCTCAAAGAATCCCTCTTCTTCCTCTCTTCTTCTTCTCCTTTCTCCTCCTTCTTCCTTCTTCTTCCTTCTTCTTCTTCTTCCTTTTCTTCTTTTTTTTCCTCCTTCTTCCTCCCTGACGTTTTCCGGTAGCAGCTGCCGCCGGCGGTAATGGCAGCAGCTGCTGCTGCCTTCTTTTTCTTCTCTCTCTCTCCCTCTCTCTCTCTCTCTCTCTTTCTCTCTTTCTCTCTCTCTCTCTCTCTCTCTTTCTCTTCCTGCACGAGCTGCTCTCTCAGCTCTCTCCCACGTTTTCTTCTTCTCTCTTAGCCCTCTCTCACTCTCTAGCAGCTCTCCCACGTTTTCTCTCGCACCCCCCTCTTTCAAAGTCTCTATCTCTTTAAACTCTCTTTTTTTGTTTTCTCTCTTTTCTTTCTTATTTTATTTCTTTCTAACAACATACTAACTAATATATATCTATACATATATCTATATATATATTCAATTCAGATTTTTTTTAAACAAAATACTACCATTTCCATTAATACCCTTGTCATAGGTATAACCCCCTATTATATCTTTTTTTTTTTTTTTGCTAAACTCCTAATATTACCAATACTACAAGTTCTAATATTACTAAGGCCAGTGATATTATTATTATTATCAATAGATTTTCTCTTTTTCTTTTTTTTTTTTTGTTAGCGGGGTCTCACAATCTCTCCCTCGATCTTTATATCTCACTACTCCCTTTTGTTTAAAAATATTCTCTCACGACTCTCTCCTATCTATTCCATATCCATGACCACTATAATATCATCTTCTTCTCCATGGTTTCTACCACATCAAACTAAAATTCTTAAATTTAATTTTTATTTTTATTTTTAAATCATTGATTCTCATATTATTCACTAATAAGCTTTTATATTTATTTGATTGAGGGAGGTTATTGCACCCCCTCTTAGAACGCCCCCTTATAACGCCCCCTTCTGTGGGGCCCACATGCGATGCATCTAAGGGTTGATTTTTTTACAGGATGTTCTTCTTACTATGTATATTATCATATTAAAAAATCAGCTCCTTATAAAACTTTTAACCCCATCAAATTACTTCTTAAAAATTAGTAACTATTTGACCCCTCAAATAGTTACCAAATAGTTACTAATTTTTAAAGGTTAATTTGAAGGGGTTAGAAGTTTTAGAATGAAGTGATTTTTTAATATGATGATATACATTGTGAGAAGAACATCCTGTAAAAAAATCAGCCCTTAGATGCATCGCATGTGGGCCTCACAGGAGGGGGCGTTATAAAGGGGTGTTCTAAGAGGGGGTGCAATAACCTCCCTCTATTTGATTTTGATAGAACACTAACAAGTTTTTAATAATCTTCTATAGGAAAGAAGTCAACATACTTCACGAAGGACATTAGATTGAAGAGAAGTAGGTTTATGCAGGACATTAGATTGAAGAGAAGAATAGAGTTTCGATAAAAAAAGAGAAAGAAGTTTGATTTGATCCAACTCCTCTTCAATGTGGTGCGGATCTCTATGTATTCAGCCTTCAAACACCTTGAGCACGTGCACAAAGTTTGTGTTTATGGAAAGGGTATAATGCTATAATGGTGATTAATATAAATTATTGTAAGTGTATAATGGTGATTAATATAAGAAAATAGGAAAGTGTATTATTGTAATCTTTATGTGTCGGCCAACCATGCTTATACCTAAAATGTCTATGCGGGTAACACCTGACTAGACTACGGTGAGAGCTGCAATGAACACATGAAAGAGTTCGCTAGTAAACAACCTCCCTCTAGAAACAGCCAGAGCTTGTTTTCTCTCTCATGGAGGATTTGCAGAGAGCCCTTTCACCCGGTGGATTAACCGTTTCTACGAACCCAGAGAAAGGTCGTTGTCTCGTTTCCACTAGAGACTTTTCACCAGGTCTCTCTCTCTTTCTAGAATTAGGATTAACTTTCGAGTCTGAACATTCACTTCAGAATTTCATATCTATCTTGATGTAGCTATAATCCCTATTGTTTCTTCTATAAATTATTGCATTGTTTGTTTATATAGTAATGGTGTTCTTTACTTCCCTCATAAAAAACAAACAAAAGAAAAAACAATGGTGTTCTTTACTTCATCTAGATAACTACACAATTCTCCTAGGGTTTGTTAAATTGATTCGCATTACATTTCTCAAATGTTGTTGGCACAAACAATGCTAAACCCTGTCGAAAAAAAGAAATCTCCTTTTGGGTTAAATTATGAATGATTTTACAGTCCCTTTTGATCAATTTTAAGGCGCTCTACACAAATGCATACCCCTCATTATATTCAATTTTTGATAAACATTTAGGAGTTCAGTTTATATTTTGTTGAATTATTCGTAAATAAGAGTATGTTATACATTGTTTTTAAGAAAAAATTAGGGTAAAGTATCATGAAAGCTGGATTATTTTCAATTTTTGATAAAAGTTTTATAAAAAAATTAAAGATTTTATTGTATCTTTTGTTGGTTTATACGTAAATAAGTGTATGTTATATTTTTCAGAAAAATTAGGGTAAAAAATCATGACAGCCGGACACACCAAAACCCCCTTCTATTTTTTTACGTAAGTTGATAGTGGAGCACAATACATCCTGCAGGAGAGGTGATTATAACTGAGGAGCCTTATGTTTGTGTCCCAAATAACTCACCCAACCCGAGATGTGATGGATGCTTTGCGTCGAGCAACCTCAAAAAATGCTCAGCATGTCAGGTTCCATGGTATTGTGGGAGCAAATGTCAGGTATTTTTTGTTGAACGACTAACTTTTGTTCTTCGAGGAACGAATAGTTGTTTTATTTCTTTTCTCATCATCTCTTTTCGTGGTTTTATGCTCTTGTCTTGTGCTAAAAGGTTCCAACGATGCCTTTGGTTCCTTCCATCAATAATCGAGTCGATTCACATGCTTTTTAACATCGTATATATAAATGTAAAAGACTGGGGAAAACCTTTACCTCACAAAAGAGATCATAAATACAAATTGAGGTTAGGGAGAAACTTCCTTCCCTCCTCCAACAATTGCTCGGTTTTGTCGGTTGGAAATTGTGGATGAAAGGCTAAAAGCAAAATCACCCCAACTTAAGTCCCCTAAATAAGCTGGAAAGAAATAAGGAAAAAGGAAAACATATGACTGAAACATTTGAGTGGCTTTATTGTTCTCATTTCCTGCATATTGTGGTCCATTTCACACCACCCCTCGAGCTGGTGCATAGATATCTATCAACTTGCTTAACAACCTCTTGAGTTTGCTGAATCCTATGGTTAGGATATTATTAATTTCCATTTCCATACCTGTTACAATTCTTCTTCTTTAAATGAATTGCGCTTCATTACTACACTTTTCAAGCCACTAATGCAGATGGTAGCTCACACCTACTAATTACAACCAAGATTACTGCCAACGTATCTGCAATACTCGGTTCGAGATGCCTATCAATTACTGAACATACTCAATTAGCATCACTATACACCTCTACCCTAAGATGAGCATACTTTCCAAACAACAAATGTTGCCTGATGATTCCTTTAGGTACTAAAAATTGCCTTAAATTGTAACTGTGAGGTGAACATACTAACTTTGATCATTGCATACACAATGAGGTTTGCCATTAAGTGGGTCGGTCACCAAGCCTTGGTGATAACACATATGAAAGTCACTGTACAAATGATCATAATCATACTTGTGTGAAAATCACTGTATTTAGATATCATTGAAAACATTGCATTTCAGAATTAAAAAAGAAAAAGCACAGATGTTAGGAGTCTTAGCTAGGGTATTGAAAAAAATGTCCATGGGAGATCGACAGACTCTGTTATTGATTCATATGTCTATACATATTTGGTTCTATCCTCTATTTCTATCACTTGAATGTTACCTGTCTAGACAGAGCGGAAATTTTTTAATCTCGTCAGGACAATAGGCATTTAAACATCACATTATTTCCACATATTATCTGCCTTTTTTACATATATTACTACAGGACTTCTGATATTGTAGTTCTTCTTTTATCAACTTGCGTATGTCTGTTGTAATCTGTTTCAGAAGTCAGAGTGGAAGCTGCATCGACTTGAATGCCAAGCACTCGCTGGACTTAGTAAGGATAGACAAAGATCACTCACTCCTTCTCTCCGATTGATGGTTAGACTCTACTTGAAGCGAAGATTGCAAAATGAGCAGGTGAACAATCCAACTTTAATTTGCTTCGACCATTTGTTTTATTTGCTATTATGTTCTTGGTTTCTTCCTTTTGCAGTGCTCCTTTTCTTACAACTACCACGGTGACAGTTGCTTCAACTGCCATAACGGGGCAGTAATATAACTACCTTCAGTGATATGATTCTGTTTTCTAGGATGTAGAATCAGTTTCCATTACCTTCTTATGGAATCTCCATATCATAGTTATATTTTTTTTCTCCTTTTTTCACCACCTTTTTAGGTTAATGGCCTTGTCAAAAGTTACATAATTTCGAATCACTATCCTACTTATTTTGATTGGCGAAATCACTATCTTACTTGATCATGTATTTTGCAGTTTAATTAGTTATCAATCTTACAATAGTCCTACTGATTACTACTGATCGATTAAAAAGAAAAATAAAGCAGCCCAACTGATTATACAGAAGGAACTTGAGGGTGTGAAACTTAGTTTAGAGTATAATTACGATTGGATTATTTTCCTGGAAGTGACATATTTCAATTACAACCAGCGTTTCAGTTAGAACTACTACTTAAATTGCAAGTGGTAATGGTCATACTCAGAGATCGCTCCAAGGTTTCCTATATGAAAGATTGTTGTGAAAAACAATATATTTTTATATTAAGACGTCATTTTACACATCTCGCATTTACACAGCTCCCTGGGGCCCATAGGGAGACTATCATGCATGTAAACTTCCATTAGGCATGTTTATGTCAAAATCATTCCAATTCTAAGTGATCTTATATGTGTCCAACTGAATGTGTCCCGCCTCATAAAGACTCAAGACTCTAATCAGTTATGAACTTGAAGTCCAATATTTAAAGAGCTGGGATGATAAAGATATCCAGCTACGACAAGGATATAAGCCCAATGCATGTGTACATACACTTAAATGGAAGTGTCCAACACGATATACATTTGAAGCATCTAGGTAATATAGAATAGCTATAGGAATGTATTTAAGGAGTAGCATACTGAAGGTCTTTAATATACTGGTAGATTTAATTTCCATGAAGAAGAAATGCTAGCAACAAAATGGAAGGACCAATTCAGGGAGAGGCAAGGCCTTGGAGTAACACTCCAAGTTAGCCAAGATTTGATAAGAGAGCTTGAGATAGTCTTTGTTTTCTCTGCCCATTACTTTGTGCATGAGTTATACTGTTATGTCTTGATCCAAAAGTAGTAGTTCATTTTGAAGATGCAAGAAGCTTTATGTAGAACAGTGCCTTCAATATGTGTCATATGAATTTTCTTTCTATTCCAGCAATGAGTTGTATGTAAATAACTCAGTCTCCATTGATCTTTTAATGACTCTCTTTTAATACCGTCAGGTCATCCCAACTACTGCTACAGATAATTACAATTTGGTGGAGGCATTGGTGGATCGTATCCTTACTCATTTTCTTCTTTTTGTTGATGTTCAATGTTTGCTTTACTATTTTCCAGAATTTTCATGTTGACTTTGATGATTGTTTTCTCCAAGATATGTCCGATATTGATGAGAAACAACTGGTGCTGTATGCACAGATGGCTAACCTTGTCAACCTCATTCTTCATTTGCCAGAGATCAACATAAAAGAAATTGCACAAAACTTTTCTAAGGTTTTCTATATCACATTGTCCCTTGATTATATTATCTTCTTCCTTTTCCTGTTGTGTATGGCCAAAAAAAGAAAAGCTTCTGGCCAATAGGTTTTGTTATAACACAAAAAGAAGATTTCTATACTAGGATAACTCTATATACTTATAAGATCGGTGTATTGAAGTCTCATTTGATCCCCTTAAATCTCCTGCAGCTTGCATGCAATGCCCATACAATCTGTGACAGTGAACTGAGACCTCTTGGGACAGGATTATATCCTGTAGTTTCCATTATTAACCACAGGTAATCAACTTTTTCCCCACAACATGTTCTAATTTTTCTCATAACCAAGCTCACGGTTAGCTTAGCTGAATTTTTGTTGAGTTCTAGCTGCTCGCCGAATTCGTTTTTGGTATTTGAGGGACGTCAAGCTGTGGTTCGTGCTGGGGAACTTATACCCAAAGGTACCGAGGTAGGAGAATCTATTAACTCAGTTCTGTTAGTATCAATTCTATCATATTTCTTTCATTTTTGTTTGATTCATCAAGTTGTTTCTTAATACTATTTATTTTGTTAAATTTTATAAGGTGTTGATAAATTACATAGAAACTGCTGGAAGCACTGCAACACGGCAAAAAGCTCTTAATGAACAATACTTTTTCACATGTTCTTGTCCACGCTGCAAAAAAGTATGTGTTGTTCAGACTAAGTTTCACATAAGCACATTGTTTATTGCAACCTCTTATCTCTGAACTATCTGTCAGATTTTGATGGCTGCAATTTAACTTAGCTGCTGCTATATCGAAGGGCCTTTATGAGGATATTCAAGAAAGTGCAACCCTGGAAGGTTATAGATGCAAGGATGATAAATGCAATGGTCTTTTGCTTCGTGATTCTGGTATGCCATCAAACGTGGCCAAGTTAATGAAATGCCTCTTCTGTAAAGTTGCTATTCCTTTTTGTTTTTTTGGATAATTGCTATCTGCACATGTTTTTCCTGTAGCGTTCAAAGTGTGAATTTTGTGCAGATGACAAAGGATTTATATGTCAAACATGTGGACTTGTTAGGAGCAAGGAAGAGATAAAAACGATCGCAAGTGATGTAAAATTAATGGTGGAGAAGGCTTCGACTACTCTATCCTATGGAAGTATCCTTTGCTAATACTTTTGTTGGAAGTAACAGAAGATTCTTTTAGAAGATCTAGATATCACCATACATATTATCCAACTGTTAGGAATTTATGCCTTCTTAATTATTTTAGTTCTCATTGATGTACTAGTCAATCCGTAAATAATATTGTTCATAAAAAGAGTTCATCAATCAACTCATTGGTGAAAATGTACTTGTAGCCTCCCTGCCTCAATAGGTGTTAAAATATAGGAGACTACATTGAATTGTGTTGGCCATGAGAGACGAACACTAAAGGAAGCACCATTAAGAAGGAAACTGCAACTTATAAGGTTCTAAAAGAAAGAGAGGAAGTGCAGAAAGTATGTGGATTGAGGTATAGCAAATATGGCTTGAGAACTCAACGGGAATAACATGACTCATTCAGCTTAAACCAGATAGTTAAAAGGCGTCACAGATAATGATGATTGACGGACTTATAGTTACATACAAAAGAAATTTATTCTTGATCTTTTATGTTAAAAGTCTTCAGACTAAAATTGATTCCTTGACAGAAGTTAGATTATCTGGAAGCCAGTGCTATGTATAGAACAATTGAACAACTCCAACTGAAACTGTGTCATCCATTCTCGATCAATTTGATGCGAACTCGAGAAAGTCTTCTAAAGGTACCAGTCTCTAGTTATCTAAAATTCTAAATCCTATTATAGTTTTTATCTCTGGAGCTTTACTCTTCCATACTTGTCGTAGTCTCGTGAAACTCAATTCTATGTAAAAACCCTCCTCCAAATTGTTCGCTTGTGAGATGTGGGTACATGAACATGATTTCCTTCTTCCATTTTCCTTATAGTTCAGTTTTATCTAACAAAAACCTCTTAAATGATCTATCTCTGACTACATAATTACGAAAAAAAGAAAAAAAAAGAACGCTTTGATCAGATAACCATATTTTTCTAGAAGCTCAGGCAGAAAACGTTTCTTTATAAATCCTTCATCTCTTCAGGTTTTGATGGAACTGGAAGATTGGAGAGGAGCTCTAACATATTGCAGATTGATCATGCCAGCTTATAAAAGTATGTCAGATTCTAACTTCATTTACAACACATTAAAAGTTCTGTATTCTTACTGTAACTTCTTGAGTGCTATGAAGTTGAAGTCTTATGAATGAGAAGCATTAGTCTATTAATTTCTTTCCGCATGAATGAGCAGGGATATTGCAAGACACCTTATAGCAACACTATTGCAATACACTTTTTATGGGGTCCATATGGAGATGATCTAAGGGGCTGATTTCCGGTGAGTATGTTCTCACCATGTAAATCATCACATCTGGAAATCAACCCATTCTAAAACTTTTAGCCACATCAAAAGTTTATCAGAAATCGACGGTAAAAAAAAAACACCTAAAATTTGCCAATTTTTTCAAGGTTGATTTGAGGGGATTAAAAGTTTAGAATTGCTGATTTCCGGATATGATGATCTAAGGAGGACATGCTCACCAAAAAGCAGCTCTTGGATCATATTCATATGGGTCCTACAAAAGGTGTTATTCAA
This sequence comes from Macleaya cordata, assembly GCA_002174775.1. Classification (NCBI taxonomy): domain Eukaryota; kingdom Viridiplantae; phylum Streptophyta; class Magnoliopsida; order Ranunculales; family Papaveraceae; genus Macleaya; species Macleaya cordata. The sequence continues at coordinate 43,514 of MVGT01000503.1, read as the reverse complement.
TAAGGTGTGTTGCAATATCCATCCTCATGATAAATAGTTTATTTGTTTTTGTTACTGTACTACCCTTGTCTCAAACGCCTAGCCTTTTGTATATAACAAGCAAAGTATAACAATAACCCCACAAAAAAGTTGCTGATCTGTTCTTCTTTCTTTCTTTGTTTTTTTTGGTGGCACCGTCTGTTTTACTGCAGGAGTGTATCCAGATATTCATCCTTTGCTTGGGTTGCAGTATTATACCTGTGGGAAGCTCGAATGGTAAGAATCTATTCATTCTGCTAATTTTCTCCATTTTTCGTAAAACATCACAAGTTTTCTTGCAATGGCAAATCTATACATCTGAGGGAGGGAATTCATAACCTGTCCATAGAAGTGTATCCTTGCGGACCTTGCCTATCTTTACCAGGCACTCATAAAGAGGTGATAGATTTACACCTCTGCCAAACATCCACACGAGCATGAAAATTCATACCTAACCACTGAGTCACTAGATACTATATCTCAAAACTCGAGAGGGGTAAATGGAAAGATACCATCTGTAATACACAAAAATCATCACTTACGCACTCTGTAATTGGTCAATTTATTTGCTAAAATAAACTCGGATTTACTGAATCGGAACGATTGTAAAGCTTGTAAAAAGAACGCACGAGCTGACTAGGATAAGTGAGTCCATGTTAATGCTGATGTGGCATACTACCCATATGTAACCACTGACTCATGGGTCTATAAATAATCCATGAAGTCCATCTTTTCAAGACAATTCCATTTCCCTCCCAAATTATTTGAAATGTAGATTTTCTTCATCTGCACCATCTAATCCATCTTCGAATTATCTCTTTACCAACGAAGTCTATCTTGCAACCTAGAATTAGGTTGTCTTAATATGTGATGAACTGGAAAAGTAATTGGAGTTAAAATATAAGTGCACTTCAGCTATCCTGAAGAAGAGTAACAGTGAACTTTCTGCAAAGCAGGTGCATATTTGTATTGGACTTGCGTTTCTGGTCCCAGTGACGGACTTGCGGGAACTGCATAAGGTTGAAAACTGGCAGCATGATAATTCAAACCACCCCTTATTCTTAATGACCCTCTTTTTCGTATTTAGGTCCTATTAGTAGGATTCATACTTCTTGACTTGTCTATCTTTGTTAGCACTTTGCCAGACGGGAAATATGTGGTACCTGAAATGTTTTGAGTATTATTCAGTTTGGTGTTAAAAATTTTGGGCAGATAATTCAACAATAATTAATAATAAGACAGAATATACAGTAATGAAATAATAAAATTGATATTTTTCATTTTATGCAGCTTAAGCAACAAGGGTGTTTCATACGATGTTTTAAGAAAAAAGGTAAAATTTATGGCGCGAATAGAACAGGTGATTTACTGAAAAGGTCCCTGATAGGTTTTCAGGTTTTATGAGGCAAGCGAGCTAGTTCGAGGCCTTGCAGTTTGATGAGTAAACCCACGTCTGTGTATCAAATGATAGTCTTAAGTCTTAACCAACTACGTGAGCTGACACCTTTTAAAGAACTTCAAATTAAGACTTATTATCTTATTCATACCCATCTGCAAATATGTCAAAAAATAGAGGTTATTATTTAGGAACAGTTTTCAATTTTGTTGCTTGAGCAATGACTGGTCTTTGTTAAATCTTACAGGTTCCTCGGGGAAACTGATAGTGCTATCAAATCTTTGACCAAAGCTGTTGATGTATTGCGAATTACTCATGGTACAAATACGTCGTTCGTGAGTGATCTCTTAGTCCGGTTGGATGAAGCTCGGGCGGAAGCTGCTCACAAACTTTCACTCGAAGATGGTTAGTGCTATCTCCTCTTCATTTTCCTTAATCTATGTTAAACTACATGGTGGACCTTACTATAAGTCTGGGTTTTAAGTATAACTGTGATTTGGGGAAGTTTTTTTCTCTTATAAATTTTTTTGTATATGAAAATTAATTTTATTAGATTTATTTGAGAACACTTTGAGTGGTATACTGGGGGTTTGATCCCTTGACCTTATTGTTCTTAAAGAGAACAAAGTGGAATGAAATTATGCGGGGAGTTTAAAATTTCCATTTTCGAAAGGAATGACCCGCACTCAGTGACCTCGGTGTGACCCACACCATGGAGGGTGATTTAAAGGTTGATTTTTTGGTGAGGATAATTTGCTCGCCGTTGAGATCATTATATCAACAACTCACCCTGACTAAATAATGTAGTACCTGCACAGGAATTAGAGAAAAGAAAGTGAAGAGGAAGAAGAACGAGAATAAAAAAGAAGAAAGGAGAAGAAGTAGAATGAAACCAGGAAGAAAATAAAAGAAAACAGAGGAGAAGAGAGCAAGATGAACTTGGGAGAGATTTAGGAAGAAGATAAACAGTTCATTGATTCCACCTTCACTAATCGTCTCTAACAAAACAACATAATATAAATAAATACTAAAAATAACTACCACTACTCCATTCATTACCCACGACACCTACAACACCCTACACTAAACTGAATTACCCAAAATACCCTTTAAACAACTACAAATAACGAAATACTCCTAATGACCAAAATACCCCTAAGACAACAATAAATGACATAAAACTCCTATGATCTACGCCTACGCCTATAAACACGATATCCATCAACAAGATCTCCATCATTTTCCCCCGACTGAGGAAAACTCGCCTCCGGAGAGTCAAAAGAACGGAACTGCTCTAATAGATCGGGATCAATGCGGTTAAACTCGTCCTTAGTAATCCATGTAGCATCTGCATTTGGTCGACCAACCCATCGAACAAGATAACGCTGAAAACCAGCATCGGAAGAGGCAACAATCTCATGATCAAGCACAGTCTCAATCAGGTCAACATGTCGAGGCTGTAAAGGTGGGAGGCTAGGCATGGGCAAGTGATTAGGACTCGTGGACAGGTTAGAAGGTAAGACAGGTGGCGCAAAGGTTCCACGGTAAGGGGTGAGGTCCTCGACATTGAAAACGGGACTGATGTGCATGGCTGATGGTAACTCAATGAGGTATGCATTAGGCCCAAGTCTACGAAGGATTCGGTAGGGGCCAATGGCCCGAGCATGTAATTCCTTAAAGGCATTCTTTGGTAAACGCTCTGATCAAACACGAACCATAACATAGTCTCCTTCATTGAATTCCTGATTCAGACGATGAACATCAGCAGCAAGCTTATAATTCTCATTACTTAATGCAATTTTCTGTCGTACATCGGCATGCACGTCACGAATGAGCTGGGCAAAGGTATCAGCTAAAGCAGATGGGCGAGAGTCTGGGGGTAAAGGAATAAGATCAATGGGTTGACAATCTTGAAAGGACTCTTGCCAGTAGATCTGTTGACGGAACTGTTATAGGCAAACTCAGCTGTGGGTAAAATGGAATCCCAAATTCTGGGGTGTTCACCTACAAGGCATCTAAGCAGAGTACCTAAGCTCATATTAACAATTTCAGTTTGCCCATCAGTCTGAGGATGGAAAGCCGACGAGAACTTCAAATTGGTTCCAAAAAGGCGCCAAGTGTCATCCAAAACTAACTAACAAATTTGACATCCCTATCAGACACAATGGAAGTAGGTAAGCCATGGAGACGAACAACATCCTTGTAGAACAGCTTGGCCACATGATAAGCGTCAGCTGTCTTGCTACATGGAATAAAGTGGGCCATCTTAGAAAACCTATCCACAACAACTAGAATTGAATCATGACCACGAGCTGTTTTGGGCAGCCCAAGGACAAAATCCATGCTAAGATCTAGCCATGGTGAGTGTGGAACAGGAAGCGGCGTGTACATACCAGTGTTCTGTTTCCTAGCCTTGGCTAATTGACAAGTTCGACAAGCTACATCCTTCTTCAATGAGGGCCAATAAAATCGATCCTCAACAAGGAAAATGGTGATGTCCTTCCCGAAATGACCCGATAAACCACCCGCATGTAACTCCCAAACAAGAAAGTCTCGAAGGGACGAACGGGGAATACACAATCGAGAGAGACTGAAGAGGTAACCGTCTCGAATAACAAAATCAAGATGATCTCGACGGTGTCCATCCTGGATCTCCTGAAAAATGACCCCAAAATCAGGACAACTAGAGTACTCATCCTTCACCCTCTCAAAACCTGTCACATGGACACTCATAGACTGAAGAACAACCATAACGCGACTAAGGGCATCAACTTGTTTATTCTCAACACCAGTGCGATGGTGTAGGACAAAAGTGTACTCTTGCAGAAATGCAACCCAACGTGCATGCATGGGGTTCAAAGTCTTCTGGGACTGGAGATAGCGTAATGCCTGATGGTCAGAATATAGTACAAACTCTTGAGGCGGCAGGTAATACCTCCAATGGCGCAAGGCCTGTACAACAACAAAGAACTCTTTTTCATAGCTAGAGTATTTTTGTTTAGCATCATTGAGTTTTTCACTGAATTATGCCATGGGATGACCTTCTTGACTTAGGACGCCGCCAATGCCTTTGCCTGAAGCATCCCATGCAACCTCAAAGACTTTAGAAAAGTCGGGATGGTGCAACACTGGTGCCTCAGTCATTTTCTGTTTGATAGCAACAAAGGCTCGAGAGGCCGCACGAGTCCATTGAAACTCCCCTTTTTTCAAGCAATCTGTGATGGGAGCCATTATGGAACTAAACCCGCGAATGAAGCGCCGATAAAAAGTGGCAAGGCCGTGAAAGCTACGGACATCTGAAATGGAACTCGGGGTTGGCCACTCTCGAATGACCCTCACTTTCTCAGGGTCAGCGGCAATGCCCTGTGCTGAGATAATGAAACCAAGAAAAAGTACCTCGTGTTGCATGAAGGAACACTTCTTCAAGTTAACATAAAGCTTTGCAACCCGAAGTGTATGAAAGACCTGTCGAAAATGCTCTAAATGCTCGTCCCTAGACCGGCTATAAATCAAAACATCATCAAATTAAACCACCAAGAACTTCCCAATAAAGGGGCGTAAAGTCTGAGTCATTACCCTCATAAATGTGCTAGGGGCATTAGATAAACCAAAGGGCATGACTAACCACTCATATAAGCCATCTTGGGTCTTAAAGGCGGTTTTCCATTCATCGCCTGGTATAATGCGGATCTGATGGTAGCCGCTGCGCAAGTTAAGCTTGGAGAACCATTGGGACTTGGCCAAAAGGTCTAGCATATCATCTAAACGTGGGATGGGAAACCGGTATTTGACAGTAATTTTGTTAATTGCACGACTGTCAACACATATTCTCCAAGAGCCATCCTTCTTTGGAGTTAGAAGGGCAGGGACAACGCATGAACTAATGCTTTCTCGAAGAAACCCCTTGTGTAAAAGTCCATCAACTTGCCTTTGTAAATTAGCACGCTCCTTCAGATTCATCCGATAATGTGGCAGATTAGGCAACTGGGGGCCAGGGACAAAGTCAATAGCATGTTGGACCTCTCTCATAGGTGGTAATTCATCAGGTAGGTCCATAGGTATGACATCCTTAAACTCCTCTAACACCTCAATGACTTCAGGTGGTGTAGTCTCTCCCATAACAAGTGGGTCGGGAACCACCTCCTTAAGTTGTAACACCAGAAAGTGTCCTGACGCTCTACCTTCACGCTCCATCTCACTATGTGTCAAAATGTGGAGGGGTTGTTTCTTCACAGGTTGAGGATGAGCGTTATTTTGAGCCTTGCTGGTTTCTACTGATGGTCGAGCGGGTGTTAACTTAATTGATTTACCTTTATGTTTAAACACATAAGTATTGGCTCGACCATAATTAATAACATCCATGTCATAGAGCTAAGGGCGACCAAGGAGAACATGGGACACATCCATGGGAAGCACATCACACCAGACCCTATCAGAGTAATCTCCCATTTGAATTGGGACTAAACACCTCTCGGTGACTGGTAGGGAGGTTTTATCAACCCAAGCTACCCTATAAGGTTGTGGATGAGGTTCAGGTGTCAGTTTCAACCTTGAAACACCTGAACGAGAAACGACATTCATAGAACTTCCCCCATCAATAACCACGTTGCAAACTTTGTCTCCGCATTTGACAAACGTATGAAAAATACTGTTTCGTTTCCAATCATCCAGTGCTGCTGGAGTGGATAAAATGCACCACATGACTTGGAGACGAGGTTCATCAGTGTCCTGAGGGTCGTCAAGATCCTCTCCACCCTCAATTGGTTCCTCTAAAGGGTCTACAACCTGTTCAACATGTTCTGGATCAAGAAGATCCTCGATCTGGGTCTCTAAGGTCATAGTACGACGAGGACAACGAGAAGCAATGTGACCCTTACTATGGCAATTAAAACACTTAATGGAAGACGCACCGGGACTAGAGCTAGAAACTGGAATGTCAGTACCCTTGGGAGGGCCAGCTCGAAAAGGAGTGGTGTTAGGTCCACCAGTAGGGACAGGTGCAGTCTGGGTGACTCCACGAGATCTCTTAAAAGTAATCCTAGACTGTTGTGGCTCCCCAATTTGAGAAACCACACGTCTCTGAGCAGGAAACCGAATGTACTTCTCAATCTCTAAGGCCTTGTGAAAAGCTTCATCTAAAGTGTTAGGAGAATATAATTTGACTTCTCTTTTAATGTCAGACCTTAACCCATTTATGAATCGGGTGACTATCACAAAGGCTTCCTCGTGGACATTGCATCTAATAAAGAGATCTTCAAAGCGAGCCAAATAATCGGTCACACTAGAAGACACTTGCCTCAAGTTCAACCGCTGGTCGAGCAACTGGCTCCGATGGAAGTGGGAAGATATTTTTCTTTGAACTTGTGTTTCATCTCAGCCCACAAAGTGATTGGAACCTCGTTCAAACTCTCGATGTTTCGTTGGACTTTTTGCCAATAACATTTGGCAGAGCCAGTGAGCTTCATCTTGGCAAAACGAATTCGTTGCTCATCTGACATGTCATACCATTTGAAAAAGTCTTCCATGTCAGCTAGCCAGTCCAAGAAGGCATCATGATCTAATTTACCATCAAAGCTAGGAGCATCTACTTTGACTTTCCTAGTGATATCACTCGGATCGTCAAAGGGAATCCTAGCTCTAGGAAGAAAATGCCTAGCGCGCCTATCTGGGGGTCTACCACGTGGGTTGAATAACCTATGATAACCCTCGAGTTCATCCTCTAAATTGGGTTCTACATCGAACTCTTCATGGAAATTCCTACGATCCTGGACTCGCTGGTTATAGACAGGTAGAGGGGATGGAATCCTACGAGGAATCTGTACTCTACTGCCTATAGGAAGTGACTCACGGACTTGATCCGCACGTCGTAACACTGGAGTAGGAAGGAGACCGTGGCTAGGGTTCTCAACTTGTGGGACACCTCTTGTGTCCGGTGTGGGACATTTTCTTAGGGATGTAGCTATACGAGATACCTGTTCAGTCAAACGATCTACTGAGTCCTGTAAAGTGGATAAGGAATTCTTCATGGCAGTGACATCATTGTTACTAGTAGTGATGTCGCTTTTCATGTTTTTGACATCAGTTTCCAGGGTTGAGATAGTCTCAGAAAGATCACGGATGGTCATGATATAGGTGTGTAGAAAGAGGTGACAATGTGCCGATATAGAACAGAAATGCCAAGTAATAATAAATATAAACTACTACTATGTACATCTAGAAATCAGAACACAATAAATGATACTATGCTATACTCATGCAAATAAAGAATACTAAAACAAAGAAAACCCAAAAAGAAAAGAAGTATGATATGGCAATGGAATAGTATGTACAGGAAAGAGAGTAAGACAAAGGTTTTTTTTTTTAGGGTTAGGTCCGAGTTAGGGTCAGGTTTGGGTTAGGGTCAGGGTCGGGTTATGGTTAGGGTCGGGTTAGGGTTAGGGTCGGGTTAGGGTTAGGGTCAGGTTCGGGTTAGGGTTAGGGTTAGGTTTAGGTTTAGGGTTAGGGGTGGTTACAGGTCAGGTAGAGCTGGGCTGATACGTAGGTTAGTGGGTTTAGTAGGGTTCTATTATAGTGGGCTGGACTGCTGTTAAAAGGAAATAGAAGATGAGAGTGAAGAAAAAAGAATTTCTAGGTTTAAAAGGAAATAGAAGATGAGAGTTAAGGAAGAGGAAGAAGAGATCGAAGCCTCTCACTGAGTTAGAGTTCCGGCGCCTGGACTTGGGAGATGGTGGTGGTCGACGTTGATGAAGATGCCGGAGTTTAAGCAAACTATGTGCTGTAGAAAAAAAAACGATGGTGCTGCTGCTGTACTCTCTCTCAAAGGTACTGCTGTATACCCAAAACTCTTTTTTTTTTTTCTTTTGAACCCAGAAATCTGCTCCTTTTTCACCTTTTTTACTCGATAATGGTGGTGGTTGATGTTGAACCCCCCCTTTTTTTTTCTTCTCTTGCTGAAGTCTGAATCAGCCTGCAACTTCCTTTATTGTCTCAATGATGCTGGTAACTGCTGTGTGCTTGTGAAGAGGAAGATGGACTGAACCAATGCTCTGGATCCTTTAGCTCTGATACCAGATTAATGTAGTACCTGCACAGGAATTAGAGAAAAAAAAGAGAAGAGGAAGAAAAAGGAGAATAAAGAAGAAGAAAATAGAAGAAGTAGAATGAAACCAGGAAGAAAATAGAAGAAAAGAGAGGAGAAGAGAACAAGATGAACTTGGGAGAGATTTAGGATGAAGATAAACAGTTCATTGATTCCACCTTCACTAATCGTCTCTAACAAAACAGCATAACATAAATAAATACTAAAAATAACTACCACTACTCCATTCACTACCCACGACTCCCACAACACCCTACACTAAACTGAATTACTCAAAATACTTTTTAAACAACTACAAATAACGAAATACTCCTAATGACCAAAATACCCCTAAGACAACAATAAATGACATAAAACCCCTATGATCTACGTCTACGCCTATAAACACGATATCCATCAACAAGATCTCCATCACTAAAACTTCTATAACCCCACCACCCCCCCTCTCTAAAATCTTCCCTTTAAAATGGGCAATTTTAGGTGTCTTTTTTACCTTTGATTTTCAATCAATATGGAAAAAATGTGGGTTGATTTCTGAATATGACGATTTACATGGTGAGGAGAACGTCCTCACTCCTTACTGGAAAGGGTTCTAACAAGGGAAAAAAACCTAATCCCCAAAAATACTGATTCATACTGATTGGAGTAAACATAAGAACCCAAAGTTGGCCACTTAAACCTTAGGTGGAATTGGGGTTAAATCCTAATTCTATGCACTTCGGAATTGTAACCTCCGACTGCTGCCAACTTGCGTGCTGATTTCCTTATCTTTCTTAAATGACCGAAATTACAAAAGTTGCTCAAAGAAACTAAAACAAATTTATTGTAACCAAGAAAATGCATTAAAGAAAGCAAAAATAGAAAATGTATACTTGATATAAGAGAGCATATTGGGTTTAAAATGATGGCATTAGAAAAGTCTACTTGCAGCAACAACCATTTTTTTTAAACATGAGATAGAAAGAGAGCAAAAAAATATGTTGATTAAAAAATATAAAATTATCAGGATAGGTTGCAAATGTTCAAAAGTAAAAAATATAGGTGGAATAATGAAATGTGGAGCAACTAATTAACAAAGCCCACAAATATTTGTTTCTTTGGGCGAAAATAAGCACCATTCTTAACGACAAATGGAGATCCTTCGACATCTTTGTGACTCTGTAGTAAATAAATCGTAGAATGAGACGGGAAATAAAATAAGTAATCAATTACTTACCAGGATTAAAACAAATAGAGAGATGGAGAGGAAGAAGCATAAAGGTAAAGAGTGAGAGAAGCTACTACCTGCTTGCATTTACTGTTTGTGGACTTTCTCTTTGCAAACAGATGGACCTTTTCAGTTTAAATGGAACAACTTTTTCTATAATAAAGACGAAGCTTTTAGAAGAAAGAGACATCTTTCACTCTGGTACAATCTTGAATTCGTTTTAGAAATGCCAGACATTAATGAATTTATGTCATAACAGATATCACATAATTTTAAATGAAAAAAAAGGCTTGATTAGAGTTACAATACTGTGAAAAATTGAAGCTAGTTTTGGAATGAATACTGATTATGATATGTAACGTATTTCATCACAAAAATAGAGATATAGTTTTGTAAAATTCCGCAATTTGTGTTGACAGAATAGCAACATATTTTCAAACTAAAAAACATAACAAATGTGACCAAGGAAAACACAACAATCCAATAATATGAATATGCTTATTATCTTCTTTTTTTCTTTCTCTATGGTATAGTAATATGGCTTGAATGTGAACTAATCTAAGATAGACACGCCAAAAAGGGAAATGTTACAACCACCTAAATAAACCAAAGAAAATAAAACTACATAAGAATTCCCAATTCACTAACAATGAGAAAACAAAACTTAAAAAAGTTATGATTTATACATAGGTCAATCATGTTAGAACAATGAATGCAATTTGAAACATAGTATACATGAAAAAAAAATTAAATACCTTATGAACTTGATGGAAATAGGAGATATCATCGGGGGTCAATCTTAAAGGGCAGAAGATATAGAAATAGGGCTTGAATCCATGGACGTGACAACAAACTCCAAGCCCGAAGTACCCAAACTCAATTACAAGAAGAAATTACATTTTCTTAATTTCTACTTAATATATAAGATAAACTAAGAAAATTATACGACAGAGAAAAAAAGAGTGAAAAAAGTAACTCAGCATCCCCTTGTAACGCCGAAGACTCTAAGGTTAGCAGCAAAACCAATTAATTAAGTTCCAACACTTTATACCTTTCGTCGATGAAGTAATCGATCTCTAATTGTTAGAAAACTGAAAAGATTATAAAAAAATTAAAAATCCTAGTTATTAGATTGCCTTGAAGAAAGAGAGAGAGAGAGAGAGAAAGAAAAAGAGAAAGGTATTTATCTTACTAATCGATGTTGTAACATTGAGAGAGGAGTGAGAGAGAGTTGAATGCTTCCATTCGAAGATACGAGAAACAACAATTTGGCATTGCTCTTATTAACACCAAATTTTGCACCCCGGATGAAAGCATCCATTTTCGATTTGCTTTGGGAATGCGTGCCAATCCTCGATTAAACTTTGACCAACATTAGAGCCCAGTTTGGCCAAGATCCATGGTTTGGACGGAAATGGGGATGAAAATCTGTTTTGGAACGAAGTTAGAACCAAATTTGTGGAACCATTTAATAATAAAATAAGTTTAAGGAAAATAAGTTTTGTAATAATGATGAAATAGGGAAAATGACGAAATAGGCTAAAAGACGAAATAGGCTACATGACGAAATAGAAAAAAGGGAAGGCTTTCATCAACGGCTAGGTGCTCCTGGAAAACAGCCATTCATAAACATATAATCAACCACAAATCAAAGAGGAAACAAGTAAGTTTATACTCACAAACTACCCTTGTTTTCTCCTACCTTTACCTCGCGATTCGGTGATGGTTGACTCTATAGCTTCTTCTCCTTTTTCTAAGCCTTAGACCTTGAAGTTTCTCTAGGTTGATGAGGAGGAATGACACACAAGAAGAGGGGGGCTAGGGCTGCCGATTTCTCCCTCTCTTTTTTTTTTGAAATATAACCTAACATATGGGAGAGAATAAGGGACGACTAGGTTATGGTCGATCCTCTCATCTCCCCTAGATTTTTCTCAATTGAAAAATATCCTAAAAAAATCTAATTTCTTTTAATGTTTAAACTAATTTTCTTTTTTCTTTATTAATGAGAAAATATCTCATTGTATACTTACCAAAATATCCAAAAAACCCTAGAATTTTGTTCCTTGAGGTCCCTACCAACCTTGGAGGTAAATTGGGCTTAAGAAATTATCTTTTTAAAGAGTTTTGGGCTTTCTAAAAATTGTTGTAATTAATTAGCACAAAAATTCTAAAATAAAACTCTCCCTAATTAGTTACTATCTCTACTAACTAAGGTAGTAGGAATTTTAGTAATATTGGCAAGGTGGGATCGATATCCTCCTTGGTTTGGCCGACCCACACAATGTGGCCATTGTATTGTCTCAAATTACTTTCTTAAATTATATGGGAACTCACTAGGATGTTCACAAGTGTCCCATGATTAGATCCAACGAAACCATCTTTAGAGGAAACCTTACAACAATTTATGCAAACCACTAATCAGGCACTCCTAACTAATAGCCAAGAACTCTCTATTCTAAAAACTCAAATGGGTCAATTAGCAACTGCTATAGGAGAGCGTGAGAAGGGTGAATTTCCTAGTCAACCTGTACCTAACCCAAAGGGTTAATTTGAGGTCAAAGATCCCTCCAACTTAAGTTCTCGTAAGCAAATTCAGGCCATCACAACCCTTAGGTCGGTAGACAGGTAGACAACAGAGTCCAAATACCCAATGAGGATGAAGAAATCGATGGGAGTCAGTCCCAGAAAAGTGTAGAACAGGATAGGATCACTTCATTAGCTGAACCAGAAAGTCAGAGTCCTAGTTTTTCCCCAGTGTAACCTGTAGCACCACCTTTAAAAACTTTTGTCCCTGCTGCTCGTTTCCCACAAAGGCTTCAAAAGCCTAAGAAGGGTAATCATTATAATGAGATAATGGAAGTGTTTAAACAAGTAAAAATAAATATCCCATTTCTCGATGCAATTTAATAGGTCCCTTCTTATGCCAAATTCTTGAAGGGCTTATGTACAGTCAAATGTGGGTTGAATGTGCATAAGAAAGCCTTACTCTGTGAAGAAGTTAGCTCTATTCTGCAACACCGTACCTCACCTAAGTACAAAGATCCTGGATGTCCTACTATTTCATGTGTCATAGGTGATCATAAGATTGAGCAAGCTTTGCTTGACTTAGGTGCGAGTGTTAATCTACTACCTTATTCTGTGTACGAGCAACTTGGACTCGGAGAGTTGAAACCCACGAAGGTAACTTTGCAGCTAGCAGATCGCTCTGTCAAGATACCTCGTGGTATTGTTGAGGATGTACTCATTCAGGTTGATAATTTCTTTTTATGTAGACTTTATTGTCTTGGACACCCAACCTGTAGCTAATCCCAACAACCATATCCCTGTTATCCTGGGTCGTCCGTTTCTAGCGACTTCAAATGCTCTGATTAACTGTAGGAATGGTGCTATGAATATCTCTTTTAGTAATATGTCAGTTGAGCTTAATATTTTTGACATAAGCTCTAAACCACCAGACTTATATGAGGTTTCTCAAGTTAACCTAATAAAGAGTCTAGTTCATGATAGGTTCTTGCAGTCAAGTTACAAGGACCCATTAGAGGAATGTTTAGCTCATTTTGGTTGTGATTTTGATATAGATAGTGTTACTGAAGAGGTCAATGCATTATTAGATTCTACCCCTCTCATGGACACAGAAACTTGGAAAGCAAGAGTGGAACCCCAACCACCTATTGAGTCTAAACATGTCCCTTCTGTTGAGTCACCACCTAAATTGGACTTAAAACCATTACCATCTGAGTTGAAATATGCATATTTAGGTCCAAATGAGAGTCTACCTGTCATAATTGCTTCTGAGTTAACTGAGGAAGAAGAAGATAAACTAATTGATGTCCTTAAGGAACACAAATTAGCAATAGGGTGGACCATAGCAGATATTAAGGGTATAAGTCCTTCAGTATGCATGCATCATATCCATTTAGAAGAAAATGCCAAAATTTCACGAGAAATGCAATGTAGGCTTAATCCGAATATGAAAGAGGTTGTCAGAGCTGAAGTCCTAAAGTTATTAGATGTGGGTATCATATACCCCATTTCAGATAGTTCTTGGGTCAGCCCCGTTTAGGTTGTACCTAAGAAATCAGGGATTACTGTAGTCCAGAATGACCAGAATGAATTAGTTCCCACTCGTATGACCACCGGGTGGAGAGTTTGTATCGACTACAGAAAGTTAAACTCGGTCACGAGGAAAGACCACTTTCCTCTTCCTTTCATTGATCAAATGCTTGAAAAATTAGTCGGTCATTCATATTACTATTTTCTTGATGATTATTCCGGTTATAACCAAATACTTATTGCACTAGAGGATCAAGAGAAGACTACCTTCACTTGTCCATTTGGTACATTCGCCTATCATCGCATGCCTTTTGGGTTATGCAATGCACCCGCTACTTTTTAGCGGTGCATGATTAGTATCTTTTCTGACATGGCAGAGCATTTCCTAGAGGTATTCATGGATGATTTCTCAGTATTTGTCTCCAGCATTTGAAATTAGTTCTTATCCGTTGTGAGGAGAAAAATCTCGTTTTGAATTGGGAGACGTGTTATTTTATGGTTCGTAAAGGAATTATCTTAGGGCATGTTATTTCTGACAAGGGCATAGAGGTAGATAAAGCTTAGATTGGCTTGACCTTTAGTCTTCCTGAGCCACGTACAGTGAAAGAAATTAGGTCTTTCTTAGGTCATGCTGGTTTTTATCGTAGATTCCTTAAAGACTTTAGCAAAATTTCTAGACAACTTTGTAATTTACTTGCTAAAGATGCTGCTTTTGTCTTTGATGATGAGTGTTCAAAAGCTTTTGAGAAGCTTAAGTTGTTGTTGACCTCTGCCCCTATTATTCAGCCCCCTGATTGGAGTGAGCCCTTTGATATTATGTGTGATGCATCTGACTATGCAGTTGGAGCAGTTCTAGGGCAACGCATAAATAAGTTACACCATGTAATTTATTATTCAAGTAGGACACTAAACGATGCACAATTAAATTATTCCACCACTGAGAAGGAGCTTTTAGCGGTTGTGTTTGCCTTAGACAAGTTTAGGTCTTATCTGTTAGGATCTAAAGTCATCATCCACTCTGATCATGCTGCACTTAAGTACCTTCTTTCAAAGAAGAATGCTAAGCCACGGTTGATTCGTTGGATATTATTGCTACAAGAGTTTGATATTGAAATTAGGGATAAGAAAGGTTCTGAAAATGTGGTAGCAGATCACTTGTCTAGGCTTATCGTAGATTCTTCATCTGAGTCCTTACCTATTGTTGAGACATTCTCTGATGAACAACTCTTTACTACTTCCTAATTACCATGGTTTGCTGATATTGTGAACTATCTTGTTACTGGCGAAATGCCATCACATTGGACTAAACAAGATAAGTCTAAATTTTTAACCGAGGTACGTTACTATTTCTGGGATGATCCTTACTTGTTTAAGTATTGTCCTGATCAGATCATTAGAAGATGTGTCCCTGATAGTGAGCATCTTAGTGTCATCTCTTTTTGTCATGATCATGCATGTGGGGGTCATTTTAGTTCGAAAAAGACCACTGTAAGGATTTTGCAGTGTGGTTTTTATTGGCCCACAATTTTTCGTGATTCCCATGTGTTTTGTAAGGCGTGTGAACGTTGTCAGAAATTAGGGAGTATTACTCATAGGAACATTATGCCTCTTAATCCTATTTTAATAATTAAAATCTATGATGTCTGGGGTATTGATTTTATGGGTCCATTTCCTAATTCGTTTGGCAACTTATATATTCTTATAGCGGTTGACTATGTTTCTAAATGGGTCGAGGTGGTAGCTTGTAAAACAAATGATCACAAGGTTGTAGTCTAATTTTTAAAAGATGATATATTCTCTCGTTTTGGAACCCCTCGAGCCATTATCAGTGATGGGGGTAAGCACTTTTGTAATCGTGCATTTGAATCATTGGTTAAAAAGTATTCGATTACTCACAAAGTTGCTACCCCATATCATCCACAGACTAGTGGCCAAGTTGAAGTGTCTAATCGGCAAATAAAACAAATTTTAGAAAAAACGGTTAATCCGAACCACAAAGAGTGGTCACTTCGACTAAATGATGCGCTTTGGGCATACCGTACTGCTTTCAAAACGCCAATTGGGATGTCACCTTACCGGCTTGTCTTTGGCAAAGCCTGCCACTTGCATGTGGAATTGGAGCATATAGCATATTGGACAATCAAAATGTTCAATTTCAACCTAGATAAGGCTGGTTCACACAGGAAACTTTTAACTCAATGAGTTGGAGGAAGTTAGGAATGATGCATACTATAGTGCCAAAACATATAAGGACCAAATGAAAGTGTTTCGTGATAAAAATATTAATCGTAAATGTTTTAAAATTGGTCAGAAAGTCCTTTTGTATAATTCTAGGTTGCATTTATTTCCTGGTAAGTTACGATCTAGATGGACTGGTCCCTTGGAAATTCATCATATATATCCACAAGGGGCTATCGATATCAAGAACACTGAAAACTGTAATATTTTTAAAGTTAATGGTCAACGTCTTAAACCGTTTTTAGAGTTACTTCCCCCAGAAGTTGAGGAAACTCTTCTGGAAGATCCTGTCTACCAGGATTGACTTCTTGGTCTGTCTGGCTGAAGACGTTAAACTTAGCGCTTACTGGGAGGCAACCCATGCTATATTTTTTAGCACTGATTCGCTTTATGGTAATCTCTTTCCTTATGCCTATTTTTATTTCATCATATCTCTTGTGTTCATATTAGTTCTTAGATTTATATTTAGGAACATTGAGGACAATGTTTGATTTAAGTTTGGGGGTAAGAGAGAAAAATTAATTTTTTGTGTCCATAAGTTTCAAAATTGAATAGGGTTTAAGTTGATGATGTAATTAAATTTAAATATGAATTAGAATCTTTGTGATTTTAACATAGTGATTTTTGGTTTGTTAATAAATTATGAATTTTAGTTTATTATACTATCCATTTGCTAAAAGTTTTTAAGAAATATCAAGTCTTGGAGAAATTCTTTCACATAGCCACATTAGTGTAACCTAAGTGAAGAAAGAGCCTAATTGAGAGATCCTGAAATATCATTTGTGGAGACTTATTTACCTAGTGTGAGTTTGTTGGCCTTTCATTGTCCGTTGAGAGATCTCTTCTGCGCTAATTCTGAGTAGAATGAAGAGCTACTCAATCTCACAGTTATTTTCTGGCACTTTCTTTCAACTTATTAGTGCTATAATTATTTTTCAACTACTGAGGGTGACATTAGGATTGCAAAAACCTCATCTTGTAGCCTGAGATGATACATAACATACCTCTCTTGACTTGGTAGTTGATAATAGGTAAATTATTTTTCCCCTTCACCGCCATCTAAAAGTCTATTGTCATTCCATTTGCAATGTTTCTAGCCTTCACCCCCTCACCTCTACATCATAACAATTCATTCATTGTTTCTGAGAAGTGAATAGGGATGATCAAGGAAAGAAAATAAGAAGGACATTGTGTGTTTATTTAGTATACGTCTTCATTTGAGCTATATCAAGATCAAGTTCCATATGCAAGAAGTGGTATTTTTCTTCTACAAAAGAATATGAAAAAAAATGAATGAAAAAAAGTGCAAAGAAAAAGAAGCCAAAAGCAAAATTGTTCAAATAACAACTGAAGAAAAAGTGAAGATGTACAATTCAAGAAGTGTCCGACTTAAAGATTCAATGCCCCTATTTTCTCAGAAACTTTTCACCCATCTACCATTCATATCCTACATCAATCCTATTTTACCCATTATAGGAACCTATTGGATACTAGGAAAAGAGAGGTTAGATAGTTGACCAGGTGAGACGTTGAGTGAGCATCCCCATCCTCAGTGTAGTGGTTGATATTCCTTTCTATGAGATCAGTCCTTTGAAATTAATTCACTTTTCTTTAAAATATATGTGAGTCATTTGTTTTGTGCTTTATTCTTACTCACATATGAGAGTGAAACAATTCTGAGCGTTTTATTTTTGAGGGTATAACCGTGAGGCTGAAGTCGAGGCGAAATGTATTAGGAAGGTGATCAAATCTGTGACTTTATCAGAACTAAAGTTGCACTCTTGGTGGCTATTTACTTACACACTCTTGAACTTGAGTATTTGTGGAAGGGTTTTAGTGTTCGGATAGTGTCCTAAACTCTAATTCAGGTTTATTAGTTTGTTAAAAATCCTGTTCCTAATTGCATATGTTTCTGATTTACTGTATAATTTTTCTAAAGCAATACCTTGGACCCTATTTCATTTTAAGAACTTATAATTTTGTTGGTAGATTAAGTGCAAACCCTCACGAGACAACACTCGTCCACTAGGGGTAACCTAGGGGTTTAACGGCTTGTTGCACATGCTAAGTGCAATCGCGATTCCTGCGAAAGTGAGTTAGGATTTAATGTTTTCATTAGGTGTAATTAGCTTAAGTTTAGTTTTAGTTTTGCTAGAGGACTAGCAAAATGTAAGTTTGTGGGTATTTGATAAGCATATATATTTCACATGTAGTACCTATATATTTATATTAATTAGTCTCTTATTTAATTTAATTTGATTTAATTAAGGGTGTTTTGGTTGTGTGTAGGGAATGTGAGTGGAACAGATAAAATGATTCAAAGTTGAACAACATCCGCCATTGTCGTGGTATGGACTGGACATAGTGGGACAACTGAAAGGGCGAAATCAGTATTGAAATTGATAAAGGCGCCAATACGTGCAAATCGGCAAAGTCAAATTAATTAACAAATAATGGTCCCCATGATGATGTCATCAATGACATCATCCCCATTTATTCCAGTAACCTATTTGCTATTTGTTTCTTTAAGAAACCAATTTTAGTCCCACGTCATCTTCACTCCAAATACTTGGAGTGGACCCCACTCAAAATACATGTGGCACAAACAAAATTTAGCTTGAAAGTCTTAGTGGGCCCCATCAAGTAAAAACATATAAATTATTTTAAACCCCACGTTAGTCATATACCAACAGGAAACTCAATTCTATTTTTAGATTATATCAAGTGGACCCCACCCTATTTCTATTCTTGTTAGGACCCTGATTTCTTAGAGATTGAGAGACTAATTTTTGGGAACCGAACCGACTAGAGTTACATCAGGGGATGGAAACTTAATTTCCAAGGAATTCGGTTGGTTGAAGCTTGTATAAAGAAATTGAAGAGGAGAGGCATAAAGAGGGGTTCTGTTGCTGCTGTCGTACGAAGTTTAAGAGAGAAAGAGAGACTGCGGTTGAGAGAAATCTGCGGAGAGAGAGTGGTGGAAATTGAAGTGTAATCTTAGGCTAATTTTTGTGAGTCCACTTAATTGATTTAATGAAATATTATTTCATTATTTATTTTGTTTCTTCAAATATGTGTGGTTAAACCCTCAACTAGGGTTGAAGATGAAGCTTTGTGGATGATACAATAATGGTGTGTATGGATGTTTAATTTTCTTCTCGAAAGTGTTTTTAATGTTCTAATTATTTGTACTTCGTATAATTGTTAGGGATGAAACCTCGGACACATGTGATGATCTTCCCCTTGGGATAGTTCCTACTAATTATCAACTTGGTTTTACAACGTATTAAATCAAAAGTGGATAATTTGTGTTTTTTCAATTTTTTCGGATACTTAGGTTAATTTTTTTTTGATCCTTCAAGTGAAGTGGAATAATATATTAGGTTATTTTGAAATGGATTTTAATGTTCAATCTTCCATGCTTGCATGTTTGATTGCTAGCCACAATGTGGTTATCGAGAAGAAAATTAGTATCTATACATAACTTTATTGTGGGTTCTACAAAGTGGATTCCGAAACCTTAGTAACTTTTCTTATTGATTTAATCAATTGTTTTTAATTACTTGTTTAATTTTCCTTGCTTTATTTAAATCATTAGTTTTTAAATCATCTCTGAATTCGAATTTCTAGGATTAGGATTTAATTAATTTTAGATTTAGTTTGATACTTTTTATTCTTGTCTTCGTGGGATCGACCTCGTAATACGAGCCATATCTATGTATGATTCGTGCACTTGCGAGTATTACTCGATTTAAATTAATCTTTTAATTTAGGTTAGTTTAAATTCACATCAAGTTTTTGGCTCCGTTGCCGGGGACAAGTAACGGTATTCAAATCGGATTTAGGTTGATTAAATTTTTCTCTCTAGTCTTTATTTTTTCTGTTAAAAAAAAAAATTTAGGTTTAACTTTTTATATTTAATTTTATTCGTTCTTTCAGTTCCTTTTTACGTTTTAGGTGTTTTTTTTTTATTTTACAGGTTTCTAGAGAAGAAGTGAAAAGTGATTTTGTGTGCTGAAGGATCGGAGAGAAGCTTATTCATATTCATCATAAAAAGGACTTATCCCGGCGTATTAAGTTAACCTCACAGAAGGTTACACGCCGGAGGTGAGCAAATCTAAACACCGCATCAGCACGCGGTTACTGGTCGCTTTTGTGTGCTAGATTTAGGCTACAATTTGAAAGATTTAATGCTGAGTAGAAACCAAATTTAGGACAGGTAGAGCTCTTAGGAAAACTCTAAATTTTTGATATAGTCTATCAAGTGACGTACGTAGACTCCCTTTCGATCTTACGAAGTGAAAAGTAAGTCGACTAGTGAGGTTAATTGGAATGCTTCCTCTTCTCACCTCTTTGTGAGAGGAGTCTTGCCTTTTAAAGAAAGCGAAGCACTAATTAACGTAATGCAAGTTTAGACAAGCGTTTCACGGACTCGGAAACACAACACAGAAGGAATCCTTGATGTCTGTAAGAATGTCCAAATCAACATTCCCTTCTTAGATGCCATTCAACAGATACCTTCCTATGCCAAATTTCTTAAGGACCTAACCACAGTGAAGAGAAGAAATTATATCCTTAGGCATGTTGATGTTGCTACATTAGCAACTAGCTTCATCTAACAGAAGGTTGTACCCAAATATAAGGACCTAGGGTGCCCCACCATTGCTATCAAGATAGGGAGCACAATCATTAAGAAATGCTTGCTTGACTTAGGAGCTAGTGTGAACCTTTTACCCTATTTTGTCTACAAACAACTAGGTTTGGGGGAGTTAAAACCCACCAACATTACCTTGAGTTTAGCAGATAGGTTAACTAAGGTACCCAAGGGAGTTATAGAAGACATCATTGTGAAAGTTCATGAATTTTACTATCCTGCTGATTTTGTTGTGCTAGATACTGAGTCTGTTGTCAACCCTGGTAGTCATGTACCTATCATTTTAGGACGCCCATTCCTCGCTACTGCTGATGCAGTCGTACGGTGTAGGAATGGAATAATGTCATTAGCTTTTGGGAACATTAAGATAACACTAAATGTTTTCAATAACAACACAAATTTGCACGAATCTAATGACCTTGAGGATATCAACATGATTGACTCAATGATAAGTCATGTGTTTGAGGAAATTTCTTACTCTGATCCATTAGAACAACGTCTGGCCCACTTTGGTCATAGTTTTGATGTGGATAAATCTGTTCAAGAGGTGAATGCCTTACTTGACTCTACTCCTTTGTTGGATACTGGACGCTGGAAGGCTAAAATTGAACCATTACCTGTCTCTACATCTGAGTCTATTCCATTTGTAGTTTTTCCACCTAAGTTAGAGTTAAAACTTTGCCTAAGACTTTGAAGTATGCCTTCCTTGGAAATGCAGAAACTTTACTGGTCATCATATCTTCTAGTTTAGAAAAAGAACAGGAAGAGCAATTGCTTAAGGTTCTTAGCACTAATCGTGAAGCAATAGGTTAGACCATAGCTGATATTAAGGGAATCAGTCCTTCGATTGCCATACATTAGATTCATCTAGAAGAAAATGCAAAGACATCAAGAGAACCAGATAGAAGACTTAACCCTATCATGAAGGAGGTAGTTAGGAATGAATTTATTAAGTTGTTGGATGCAGGTATCATATACCCAATTTCTGATAGTGAGTGGGTCAGTCCTATCCAAGTAGTTCCTAAGAAATCAGGTGTCACTGTCGTGAAGAATGAGAATAATGAATTGGTTCCAACAAGGATCTAAACTGGTTGGCGTGTGTGCATAGATTATAGGAAATTGAACTCGATGACCCGTAAGGACCATTTTCCCTTGCCATTCATTGATCAAATGTTAGAACGTCTCTCAGGCCACTCCTACTATTGTTTCCTCGATGGTTTTTCTGGTTATAACCCAATCCCTATTGCTCGTGAGGACCAAGAGAAGACAATTTTTACGTGTCCATTTGGCACGTTTGATTATCGCCGCATGCCCTTTATTTGGATATCTTTACATCCTAGTCGCCGTTGATTATGTATCTAAATAGGTTGAAGCAACACCATGCAAAATAAATGATCATTATGTGGTGGTCCAATTCCTTAAAGATACAATTTTTGCACGTTTTGGGACACCTCGTGCTATCATTAGTGATGGGGGTACACACTTTTGTAATCGTGTCTTTGATGCATTAATGAGAAAGTATTTCATCACCCACAAAGTTGCTACTCCTTACCACCCGCAGACGAGTTGACAAGATGAGATATCCAATTGGGAAATTAAAACTATCCTTGAGAAAAAGGTTAACACCACCCGGAAGGATTGGTCTCTTAGACTGAGTGACGCTCTATGGGCTTACTGAACGGCTTACAAAACTCCTATTGGAATGTCTCTATATCGGTTAGTCTACAGGAAGCCCTGCCACCTCCCTGTTGAGTTAGAACATAAAGCGTATTGGGCAATCAAACGTCTGAATTTTAACCTTGATAGGGCTGCTGAACGGAGGAAGCTCCAATTATCTGAACTAGAAGAGATTCGAAACGATGCCTATAATACTGCAAAAGGTATAAGGACCGTATGAAAGCCATGCACGACAAAATTATCCTTCGCAAAGAATTTCAACCTGGTCAGAAAATCCTCCTTTATAACTCTCGGTTGCATCTGTTCCCTGGGAAACTGAAATCCAGATGGACTGAACCTTTTATCGTTCAGAAAGTGCACCCACATGGTGCCATTGAGGTCTTGGATACCAAGGATGGTAACACATTTCAAGTGAATGGACATAGACTGAAACCATACCTTGAGTACATTAGTTTAGCAGTTGAGGAGATACTTTTAGAAGATCCTATCTACCATAATTAATTTATCTGAGCCATGCTGGTCTAACTGAAGACATAAAACTTAGCGCTTGTTGGGAGGCAACCCATTCAATTCTCAGCACCACGAGTTGGTAATATTTTTCCTTACACCTCTCATTTCTATTATAGCCGCTTTTAATGTTTCATAAGGTTGGGTATCCATAAAAGTAATGGCCGATCCAGAGTCTATAACGCAACCTCCAGTTCCATCCGGTTTGGATGCAAAAGTTCCTGGTGGGAAACCAATTCGGTTGTGTTTCTACACTGATATCTAATAAATTCAATGCATACATGGTTGGATTTTTATAACTTACAAACGGGGTAGTCTGAAGACTGCTTCTGGGCGCCTTTATAACCACATCGTCCCCGATCCTTAAAAAACTGGTGACCCGTAGTCCGGATTGGACTAAACAGTAGGAGAATCGTCTCTTCATTTCATTTTTTATTTGGCCTGTTAAAGAAATTACTGAAAAACTCATACCTAAGATACCATCACCGTCGAAGTCGGTGAAGTTTTGATTATTATTGCTGCAACCGAAGACTATGTCATTTTTGGATTCGGTGGCACCGGTGTTTGACTCTTATGTTTAAATTTTTCATCGGGTAAGAACATTGAGGACGATGTTCAATTTAGGTTTGGGGGTAAGGGATAAAATTTTGGTGTGTTTCAAAATTCAAGAGGGTTTAAAATTCTAAAATTCATTGTGAATTAGGTAAAATATGATGTTAACCAAAGAATTTAGTTTGAACTTTGAGTTCAGTATACTATCCTTTTTTTGAAAAAGATTTCATGAATCTTCAAGTCTTGAAAATATATTTGCACTAGCCACATGAGTACCATCAAGGAGAAGAATGGGCATGTCTGAGAAAACTTGAATAATGATTTGTGGAGACTTAACCCATTGTGAGATTATAACCTTTCTTGTCCATTGAGTGATCTCTTCTGCAATAACTCCGAGTAGAATGAAGAGCTACTCAACCTAGTAGTTTCAATATAATTGTTGATTTCATAATGTCGCATTATTTTTCTCAACCACCGAGGATGACATCAGGATTACGTACAAACGTTAAACTTGTAGTCTGATATGATTCATTACATACACTTGCTAACTTGAAAAAAGGTGGGTCCTTACCATCATCAAATCATGACCGTCATCCATCCATGTTTCTGGGGAGTCTTATAAAGAAAAGAAAAATAAAGTCATAGTAGTACAAGTTGCCTCTAAAAGAATGTTTCTAAAAAAAATAAAACAAAAATAGAAAAAGAAAAAAAGAAAAAAAAAAGAGAGAAAAGTAAATTTCAAGTCCTATATCTCCCCAAGAAATCCTTAAACTTCTTTCACCGTTACCATCTCCATCCTACCTACTGGATTCTAAGGAAGCAATGTTAGATTGTTGATCAGATGAGAAGTTGAGTGAGTGTCCCTTTCTTTAATACAGTGGTTGATATTCTTTCTTATGAGATCAGTCTTCTGAAAAGTAATACGTTCCTTCAATATTTGTGAGATATTTTTCACTACTCATACTCACATACGAGTGACACAATTTCGAGCATTTTATTTTTGAGAGTATGACTGTAAGGCTGAAGTCGAGGCAAAATGAATTGGGAAGGGGATTGAAGTCATGTTCTCTCTGAACCAAAGTTGTATTCTTGTTCGCTATTCACACACACACTTTGAGACTTGAAAATAAATGAAGGGTTTTTAGCATTTCGGATAGTGTCTTGAACTTTATTTGCTTGCTAAAATCATGGTTGACTAAATATGATTTCTAGTTCACTAAACATCTATCAAAAAAATGAATTTGGGACCTTGCTGCATTTTGAACACGTGAATTTTGTGGGTATATTCACTGCAAACCCTCACGAGACAAAACTCATCCACTAGGGGTAACCTAGGGTTTAACGACTTGTTGTACGTGCTAAGTGCAACCGCGATTCTTGCGAAAGTGAGTTAGATTTTTTCACTTCTTTGTTTGCTCGAGGACTAGCAAAATATAGGTTTGGGGGTAGTTGTTGAGTGCATAATTATTACATATTTACCCCTCAATTTATATTAACTAGTGCTCAATTTTGTATCATTCTAATTGTTTTTATGTTTTTTACAGAGAAATGGAATACAAGTGCTTCAATTGCAAAATTTGGCTAAATCCTCCAAAATTACTAAGAACACCCCTAAATTTCTATCAAAGCCACTATGAGAGAACATGCAAATGGCACATGCAGACCAAGTCAATTCAGTCCAAGGGTAGTCAAAACTAGGTCAAGGGCTGGAGTTGAAATTACATTTGAATCAAGTAATGTCACTACCAAAGCTTTACAATCTTCCAATGGACCCCACCAAATTAATTATTCAAAGAAAAATATCCCACCATCCACCCGAATATAATCTACCAAATCTTGTTTTACCAATTAACTATTATATTTTGGTAAACTTTGTGTGGGGTCTATAAGCCTTTTTCAACTCAACTATCAATGCCAACTATGTTATCTACTTTTATTTTGAAATCCTCTCTTAATTAGTCTTCATTTCCTAAAGATTTTGGGCGGACCCACTTGGTAGTAATTATCAAATCTTGTCTCCCTCCTTTTAGCCTTACATATTTGACTTAAACCCCTATATTCCTATGTATTTAAGAAGGAAGCTGGGGGATTTCTATAAAGAGGAGGTATCGACTTGGAGAAAGAGGGGGGAGGAAGAAAAAGAAAGCAGAGAGTGAAAGAAGAGTTCTGGGTGATTGTGAGTGTAGAGAGCTAGATAGTGGTAATATCAGAGAATATTTGAGAGTGTTGTATTCCAGTGTTTAGTTTTGATTTAAATGTTCTTATCAAGGGATATTTATTTTGTTTTTGTTTTCACAGTCATGAGTAGCTAAATTTCATCTCTAGGATTGAAGAGGAAGCTAGTTATATGCATGCCATGATAATTAATTTTGATCTTCATCTCTCTCAATAATTATTTTTAGCGAAAATGATTTGTCTTCTCGTAGTATTTATTTACTACCCTTTGGATTTTTTATGAAATTAGTACATATAACTTTATTAATTGTGCTTAGATTTGATATAATATACTTAACTCTTGTTTTGATATTATATGCTTAACTTTGACAATTAATTATTGGAATTGTTATGTGTGAAAGTGAAGATAATCATATTATTTATTTTGGTTATTTTAAATATTAATGAAAATACTTTCTGAATCCATAACATTAATTTGTATTTTGAGTTATATTTGAAGAGAGATTAGAGAGAGTTAGATTAATGGTATGCATATAACTAGTGGAATCTGAAATCCTAGTTTCTTCATAATTGCAGTAAGTTTTTGTCATTTTTTGTGTGTTTTCAAATCCATCTAAGACCTCATTCTCTCTTAACCCTTGATTAAATTATTCTTACTTATTCCTTACTCCCTGTGTTCGACCTGTACTTGCCGTTGTCTCAGTAGACAACCGTGCGATTGCGGTGATTTTTATTGAGTAGAAAATCTACACTAATCAAGCAACTGTTACTATTCATCGGTTATACTATACATCAGGTACTATTCCGAGATTACTATTCATCGATACTACTCAATAGAACTGTTCATCAGCTACTATTTGATCGGCAAAAGAATTCATAGTGTTACATTTTCACTCTAATCATCCCCTTGGCCATCAAACCAGTTTTCTCTCTCCTTTGTCTTTTTGGATAAGGACGAACTAGGAACCTTAATCACCCTATGATCCGACGGTGACAAATCAGTCCTCCCATTCTCCTTTTGCTATAAATAGAGGGCTCCTCTAAGAGGCACGACACAATAACAACTTGAGAGAGACACTTTCATTTTGGGAAAAGTTCAAGAGAGTTCTAGAGTGAGAAAGAGAGAAACCTTGTTTTCAAAAATTTCTAGACACTTTCAAGTCCCATTTCTAGCCTATTTTCTAGTGAGAGAAAGTGTTTTTTCCTCCATTTTCTTGCTAAAACACACTAAAAAGGAAAAAAACACTACAAATGGGTTCAACATCAAAGTGGGATATCTGGCTTAAAGGTCCATGGGTTTTCTCATGTGTTTTTGTTTGTCGTATTTCATGTCAAAAAATAACCTCAAGAATGTATTTGTAACTTGAGTTAGAGTCTAGAGAGTCTTGGGTCGAATTGGTTTGAAGAAATCTACAAAGCTCTGAAGAACTCAACTCACCACCAGAAAACATTCTAGGATGGTAAGAGACTTAGAGAAACTAAGTACCATAGGTGGTTAGATCATTAGAGTGTTTCCCACACTTTTAAATTGCCTTAACAAATGATTTTAAAGAAAAAAAAACTGAATTTGGGCTGCTTGGTTTCGAAACCAAGTTTGGTTTCAAAACCAAATCTGATCTGATAACAGATGATGTTTCGTTTTAAAATTGAACAGTTTGATTTCGAAACCAAACTTTAATTGATGTCAGATGAAGTTTGGTTTCGAAAGCAAAATTGTTGGTTCCGAAACTAAAAGACCAAAAAACCATCAGTTACCTTTTGGTTTCGAAACCAAAGGCATTGTTTTCGAAACCATTTCGAAACCAATCCTTTTAGTTACGAAACCATCGCTCAGATTCAAACCTTTCTGGCGACTTTTTGAGCTGTAAATAGATTATTTTCAACTTTTTGCACATTCCCACCTAAGCATGTCTTGGTTGGTTTATTGGTGCGTGGGAAACATTCATGAGTGGGATAAGAGGGATAATGGAATGACCTCCCATCTCATATGATGATGTCCAAAAATAAACTTGTTTATTCTGGTTTAGATCTGGATATTTCACTATAAATAGGGGTTGATCTTCCATTGTTCAAATCAACCAATCACTCCTAACCTCAACAAGTGCTTGGAGAGTTTAGCTCAAAATTTATAGATTCTAAGCTTGTTGAACTTGGTTCAAATCCTTCCCATTTCAAACCAAAAACTCTATTTTTGTGTGCCAGTTGATTTTCGGTGGTTGAGCTTGGAGTGTCAAGCTCGTAGTGATATACTCGAGGAGTTGAGTTTTGGTTCAAGGTGCGGGACTTGCGGAGTTCAAATTAGAGACGTATCACTGTCTACTAAAAGGCAAATTCATGGAGTTCGAATTTGTGGAAGAACTCTACACCGTAGCTGTTGGAGTGTAGATGGAGTCGTAATTCGTGTCCATCAAGTGGTAAATCGGTTTGTAAGTTTTTATTAATTTTTAGTGGATTCTTTTCTGGGCTAGGTTTCGGGGTTTTTCCCAGTTCTTAATTCTGCATATTAAGAATCGAATAAGTCAATACTCTTATTGGAGATTATTGTATGATTCTTTATCACCTTTATAATTTTTATTAGGTGATTGTGTGATCCTTAACCATAGTCATATTAATATACAGTTAATCCAACAAAAACTGTAGGACATTTAGACTTTTAATTGGTATCAGAGTGGGTTCACTTGGTGGGTTTAACAACCTAAGTGTGATCCGTGTTGTGACTAAATGGATTCACAAAGAGAAGGTAGTGTTGTAAACAAACCACCATTGTTCAATGGTAGCAACTATCCCTACTAGAAAGCTAGAATGAGGGCTTTCCTAAAGTCCCTAGACCAAAGAGTTTGGAAAACTGTAGAAGTAGCTTGGACTCCTCCTACCATGATGACTGGTACCGGAGACAACTCTAGGGAAGTTCCCAAACCTAAAGACCAATGGACTTCAGATGAGAGTGAGGCAAGCCACTAGGAATAGTAGAGCACTCAATGCTATCTATGTTGCTGTCACCGCCGACGAATTTCGTCGCATCTCTAATTGCGAAGTAGCCAAGGAAGCATGGGACATTTTAATGGTCACCCATGAAGGTACTAGGACTGTTAGAATAACAAAGCTTCAAATGTTGACTACCCAATTTGAAACTATTAGAATGGATGACAATGAAACCGTTGATGAATTTTATGCTAAATTGAATAACATTGTCAACAACTCCTTTGTGTTGGGTGAAGTTATTTCTAACCCCAAAATAGTTCGTAAAGTTTTGAGATCTCTTCCAAAGAGATTTCAAGCCAAAGTTACGGCTATTAAGGAGAGTAAAGATATTGATGTTATTCTCTCTGAAGAACTTGCAGGGAATTTAAGGACATTTGAGGTTGGTTTCAAATCTTCAAGGAAATCAAAGAACATTGCCTGTACAACCTCAAAAAGCTCCAAAGAAGATAAGGAACTCTCTAGTGATTAAGAAATGGCTCTTGTCACAAGACAATTCAAGACCTTCTTGAAGAACAAAAATGAGAAGTTTCAAAAGCCAAGGTTTGGCTCATCTTTCAAAATAAGGCCTCATGTCAAATTCAAGAACTTTAACAAAAGGTTTGAGAAGAAGAGCTCCACAGAAGTACAATGCCTCAAATGTCATAGCTTTGGACACAGGGCTAATGTCCAAATAAAGTTCCGGCCAAAGTCAAGAATGCAATGAAAGTCACACAAGACGATTTCTATTCATCCTCCGATACTACTGAAACTAGTGATGAAGAAATCAAAGAGGAAATGAACGCTATGACTGCAACTCTCTTACAGATTGTCAAAAATGCTGACACTTCTAGTGAACATGAGGAGAGTGATGAAGAAATAGATCCGGAAGAATTATGTGCTAATCTCCTTAAAAAGTGCATGGATTCATCTAAAGATAACAAGGTGCTGAATGAGAAGTTGACATTCATTCAAACTGAACGAGATGAAGCCATGATCAAGTTGCAAGAAAGTTCTATCAAAACAAAACAACTTGAAGAGGAGATCTGAAGGCTACTTACCAAGATTAACTCTCTTGAGTTGGATCTTAGGGAAGCCTTAGATAAAATCAAGTCTCTTGATTCCACTCTTACCTCAACCAAGAGAGACTTGATCTTATCAAATGACTTGTTAGATAAATTTAATCATGGTTCTAATTTTATATCTAACTTGTTGAATGCAGCCAAGACTGCAAATGATAAAAAGGGATTGGGTTATGATGCTACAACTAGTTCCAACTCACCACAAGGAGCAAAGTTTGTGAAAGCCAAAGAGCAACATGCCCAAAAGATTCCCCCAAAAAGTACACTCGCTCAAACCAGCAAAAATCTGGATAAGACAAAAGGAATATATTTTGCTGAAGTGTGTTCTTATTGTGGTGTTTCAGGTCACTTGCAAAATACTTGCAAATTTTAGATAGAAGATGCCTTCAATGAACAAAGAAAAGTAAATCTTCTCTATGAATTGAAAGAATTGCATGCAGAAGCAAGGAACTTATCCGATGAGATCTCAAAACTCACAAGGAATACACAATGTAATGTACCCAAAGGTAAAACTCCTCATAACTCAAAGAAGGAACCTACTAAAACCACGGTAGTTATTCCTAAAACCACTAAACCCATCCTAGATAGCACCAAAGAAAAAACTGTGTGGGTTAAAAAAAGTGAGATAAAGGCTAATGTTGCTTTGATTGCTTATAAAGCATGTAACTCACTTGATTAGTTTCTTGATAGTTGTTGTAGCAGGCACATAACTGGTGATAAATCATGCTTTAGTTACTTCAAAAGTCATGTTGGGGGAGTTGTAACATTTGGTGATGGTAGCACCGCCTATGTCAAAGGTAAAGGTACAATTAAGTTACCCGGTTTACCAGAAATCAAGGATGTACTCTATGTTGAAGGTATGAAAGCTAACCTTCTAAGTATTAGCCAAATTTGTGACACTAACCATTCCGTGGAATTTACCTCCAATGGTTGTGAAATCATGAACTGTGATGGTAAATGTGTTATGATTGGTAGGAGATCTAGTAGTAATTGTTATATGATTGATGCATCTCCTAACCTTACATGCAATTTGTCTAAACTTGATACTACTCACCTTTGGCAGCAAAGACTTGGTCATGTGAACTTCAAAGACCTACCAAAGATTGCTAACAAGGGGTTAGTACGTGGGCTTCCCAAGGTAAGTAAAAATGTTGCTGGAATATGTGGACCATGCCAAAAGGGTAAACAAACTAGAAGTCCATATAAATCATCGAAAGATTGGCTACCACTAAACTATTGCAATTAATTCATATAGATCTTATGGGTCCTATGAGAACTGAAAGTATTTGTGGAAAGCGATACAGCTTGGTCATGGTTGATGATTTTTTTAGATATACTTGGATTGCTTTTCTTAGAGAAAAATCTGATACTTATGATGAATTTTTTATTGTATCCCAGCAAATTAAAAATGAGCAATATTTCAAGATCAAACGGATAAGAAGTGACCGTGGTACAGAATTTAAAGACTCAAAAGTTAAAGATTTTTGTGACAAAAATGGCATAAAGCATGAGTTTTCAGCACCCATAACTCCTCAACAAAATGGGGTTGTTGAAAGAATGAATCATATGATTCAAGAAATGGCTAGAGTGCTTCTGAATAGCAAAAATCTAGCATAAAGTTTTTGGGGTGAAGCTGTTTTTACTGCATGCTACCTGGTTAACAGAGTCTATCTAAGACCCAAAACTCTCAATACCCCATATGAACTTTGGTTTGGTAAGAAACCAAATTTAAGTTACCTTCGTATTTTTGGGAGTCCATGCTACATCCTTAGGGATAGAGAAAATGCTGGAAAAATTGACCCCAAAAGTGATGAAGGAATCTTCAATGGGTATGCGTTGGATAGTCGGGCTTTTTGTGTTTACAACAAAAGGACCAAAACTATCATAGAATCCAGTAATGTTGTTATTGATGATTCTAACATCTCTTCCTCTTCAGATGCAGCTGAAGAAGACAATCTTGTTGAAGGTAAAACTGTGAAAACTGAACTTGATTCAGAAAATGATGATGATGCATCTACCTCCCAAGAGTCGGATGAAAAATAGGATACTTCACAAGACCTGACTACAAATAGTCAAGTTATTGAACCTGGAAATCCTCCTCAAGACCATCCAACCACATGGGCTCAACGACTACATAATCCAAATAAAATTATTAGAGGGATTGAAATCGGTGTTAAAACATAGAGACAAGTTTGAAACATTGTAAATCATGTATGTTATGTTTCTATGTATGAACCTACTAATGTGGTTGATGCTTTACAGGATGAAAATTGGATACAAGCAATGCAAGATGAGCTTGTCCAATTCACAAGACAAGAAGTGTAGAGTCTTGTACCTCGTCCAAAAAATACTATTGTCATTGGTACCAAATGGATCTTCAAGAACAAATGTGGTGAATTTGGAACGGTTGTGAGAAACAAGGCTAGACTTGTTGCACAAGGGTACTATCAAATTGAAGGTGTAGACTTTGATGAAACCTTTGCTCCGGTCGCAAGACTAGAATCCATAAGGTTGCTTTTGGCGGTGGCTTGCCATTTACAATTTAAACTTTTTCAAATGGATGTCAAAATAGCCTTTCTAAATGGCATCCTACAAGAAGAAGTGTTTTTAGAGCAATCTAAAGGATTTGAAGATCCCATCAATCCTAATCATGTCTACCGATTGAAGAAAGCCCTGTATAGCTTGAAACAAGCTCCAAGAGTATGGTATGATAGATTGACTACTTTTCTTCTTAGAAAAGGATTCTCAAGAGGGGGAGCTGATAAAACCATGTTTATTAAATGGGTTAAAAATGATGTTCTTGTTGCTCAAATCTGTGTAGATGATATAGTGTTTGGTTCTACCTTAACCAAACAAGCTGAATCCTTCTCATATCTAATGAGTAAAGAATTTGAAATGAGTATGGTTGGAGAACTAACCTTCTTTCTTGGATTGCAAGGTAAGCAACTAAAAGATGGGATATTTATATCTCAATCAAAATATGCCAAGGATCTCGTAAAGAAGTTTGGCATGGAAACTGCAAAAGATGCTCGTACACCGATGGGAACCACTAAAAAGTTAATAAAGGACTCAGCTAGACAGGAAGTAGGCCAAAAATAATATAGAAGCATGATAAGGAGTCTTCTTTATCTTACAGCTAGTCGTCCTAATATTTCTTTTAGTGTAGGTGCTTGTGCTCGCTATCAAGTAAAACTTAAAGAGTCACACTTAACTGCAGTCAAACGAATCATTTGATATGTTAAGGGAACTCTTGATTTTGGCTTGTGGTACACTAATGACACAAATTCTAAAATAGTGGGCTATTCTGATGCAGATTAGGCTGGCAATGTTGATGACAGGAAAAGTACTTCAGGAGGCTGCTACTTTGTTGGACACAACTTGGTAGCATGGCAAAGTAAAAACAAAATTCTCAATCCTTATCAACTACTGAAGCAGAATACATTGCTGCAGGATCATCTTGCACTCAATTGCTTTGGATGAAATAAATGTTATCTAATTATGGCATTGAACATGATACTATAACTGTGCTTTGTAATAATACTAGTGCCATTGATATTGCTAGGAATCCAGTGCAACACTCTAGGACTAAATATATAAGCAATTTAGTT
Source organism: Macleaya cordata (assembly GCA_002174775.1). Lineage (NCBI taxonomy): Eukaryota > Viridiplantae > Streptophyta > Magnoliopsida > Ranunculales > Papaveraceae > Macleaya > Macleaya cordata. Next base: position 10,290 of record MVGT01000503.1, on the reverse strand, counting down.
GAAAACAAGGTGATTTGTCTTGAGTTTGTTCCTACTGAAAAATAATTGGCTGATTTACTTACAAAACCTCTAGATGTTCTTAGGGTTGAACTCCTTAGAAGATCTATTCTTGTGGTTGTTATTAACTAATTATTTTCTTCTCGCTCCTTCCCATTTTTACATTGCATATCTTTTTGGGTTTTAGAGTGAGTTATATTTATTAGTTTGCTTTCAAAACTCAGCATTCTAATATTTGTGATTTCAGGTGTTCTTCCTGTTTTCAAACGGCTATCTTTTGTAGAATACTTGAACATGTAAGAGATTTCACCGATTTGATTTGATTTACTTTATTTTGATATAGCTTGTGAATCTCTACGATTAATCCACATACTCTCTTGACTAATCTATTGGTTCTTATGCACATAAGGAGTCTCTTGAGTAAGTGTGATTTTATCCTAGTTGGATCGTTGGATGGGTTGAAAATAAAGCTCATGATTCGTTGATGGACTGAACCAGCTGGCTGGACTGTCTCTCTAGGATTTTGTGTTCTGATGAAGTGCTGAAATTTTTTTTATCTTGTTCCTGTTCATCACCAAAATATTAAGCTCTCGTAAAATAACTGGAGCTTGGTGAAACACCAAAATAGTGAGTTCTCGTAAAAAAAATGTTGAACTTTGTGTTAGAACATCAAAAAGAGTGAGATCCCGTAAAAAGATTGAGAACTCGATGTTCTTTTCTTCATCTTGACCTCATGGTGATTCACTTGATTCCAATATGGGTACTTTCTTCGAAGCGTCTCCTCAAATAAGAGTCGCTTACAAGTTCAAGGAAATATTGGTGTCTTGTTGATAATCCAAGTCTCATGCTCTTGAGTACCTCAAAATTTCTATCTTATGCTCAAACATGAAGGTCATTTTATAGGGTGCAAAGTGAGATGGTTCTTTCATGTTGGGTAAGGTTCAGATTTGAAGAAATCAGTAATATGAACATCCTTATCTTATCTTCCTCTTAGGATGGTCTCACATAATGATATTGTTCTCTCAACACACACACATTCATTGATCATCTATAAGAATATTGTGGTGTTACTTGTTTTGAGAATCAACAAGGGTTTATTCGAATAAGGTTTAGCATATTCATGTTTGCAAAAATCCTATGTTCATTGCATTATATTCTTCATAGCCTTGTGTAGGTCACACATCTTGGTCATACCTTGACTCCATCAAAATGTTTCATCAAAAAATGAGTTTTATAGGTGATGTGTCAAAATTTTGGTGATTTTGTATTTCAGTTTCGAAACCAAAATGACTGGTTTCGAAACCAAATTTGACATGTGATGAAATTACTTTTCAGTTTCGAAACTAATTCTGTTGGTTTCGAAACCAAAAAGGACCTAGAAGCAATCTTGTTTTCAGTTTCGAAACGAAAATGCTTGGTTTCGAAACCAAAATGTTTGGTTTCGAAACCAAAATGCACCTAAAGACATTTTTTGTTTTCAGTTTCGAAACCAAAATGCACCAGAAGACATTTTTTTTTCTTCAGTTTTGAAACCAAAAGGTTAGTTTTGAAACCGTCGCCGGATTTCGCGATTTCAAGGGTATTTTAGCGCTTTTTAAAGAGGGTTTTTAAAAGGGGTTTCGAAACCATTCTCATTTCTAATCGTCTATTTTGGTTTTGAAAGAAGGGAGAAAGAGTTTTCAAGGGTTTTAAAGGATTTTGATCGATTAGCTAGGGTTTTCATGCGTTTTTGAAGAATTTTTCGTGGATTTTGCGATTTGGGTAAGCCTTCATTCTCTTCCTTCGTTCTTCATTGTTTATCTCCTTGAAACCTTAGGGCCCGTTTGGTTCGTGATTTGAAAACTTGTTTTTAAAAACTAATTTACACCTAAACTAATATGCATTTTGTACTACATCCAGAACTGTTTTAAGATTTACAATAAAATCATGTATGATTTTACAAAACAAAAAAATGTTGTTTTCTTTGTTTTCAATGAAATCATTTAGGATTTTATAGCAAAGTCAAAAAAATAGTTTTAGATGTGATACAAAATGTAGTTAGTTTAGGTGTAAATTAGTTTTTGAAAACAAGTTTTTCAATCGCGAACCAAACGGACCCTTAGTTTCTTCAATTGTTTTGATTAGATCATGTCTTCAAAATGACCAACCTCTTCCTCCCCTACTTCCTCCAATCCGAAGAGGCTAAGATCCTAAACGGGGACTTCACAATCCTATGTTTGCCCTAGAACGAAAGAGAAGTTTTATTCGATCGATTGTTTCAAGCTTTACATGCAAAACTTTCAAAATCGTGCCTTGGTAGTTGAAAGAAAAATTAACTGGTACAATGACATGGTTCTTCTAGCGATTGATACCCGGTTAAGTTTTCGCCCATGGAATGATTTATTTACAGGTGAAGGAAATGCCTACCCCAGGCTTGTTCGAGTATTCTACTCGAATTTTCATCATGTTGATGAGGATGGTTTCAAATTTACCACTATGGTGTATGGGAAAACAGTTGTAGTTGACAACCCTCTCATTGCCTCACTTCTTCATATTGAAGATGAGGATGATGCTATTTGTTTCCCACCTATCCGGGGAACTTATAACGATTACCTTCAGAGTGCTCATGTTATTGCGGAGGAGTTGGCTCGGGAACGTTTTAATTGAAAGAAAGATTTTCCTGCCAATAAATGTTCCCTGTTCTATAAGGTACTGGGGAACATTGTTGCTACAAATATATTCCCTTGTTCAGGAAACAAAAGTAAACTCATTGACAACATGGCTGAGTTTTTGTATCATTTGGGGAAGAAGACCAAAATTAGAATGACCGATTTTATTGTCACTCAAATGATAACAGTCAGCAAGTATGCTACTCGGTCTCATTCTCTTCCTTTTCCAAAGTTGATCAAGAGCATTTTGCTTCATTCCGGGGTTATAATTCCTACGGGAGAAGCCTCCCTTGCTGCTATGAGTACCATCACTGCGTCAATTGTTGATCGCATTAGGGGTCACTTAAAAGGGTTAGATGCACCAGCGCCAACAACTCCAGCAGACACTACTGCTCCGATTGAGCAGACTACATCAGCTCCTTCTAGCACTACAACAGCTGCCTCTTTATAGGCTACTAGGAGAGAACTCAGAAGACAAGCATGGGTAGCTCAAGCTCAGGCCACCAACACCATTCTAGCTTACATGAAGCTGCTTGTACCAGTTGTGAATGCCATTGCAGCTAAAGTAGGTGTTGAGGGTATACCTGAAATACCTGATGAGGGGAGATCCAAGACTAGCCATGATCGCTCAGTGGAGCCTGAAGATGAAGCTGAGGATGATGATTCTTCTGATGAATCCTCCAGTGATGCTGATGATGATGGAGTTGAGAGTGTTCCTCAGAGAGCCTCTGCTGATGTTTGTGAGGAGTCCTCCAGTGATGATGCTAGTGCTGAGATGGACAGTTAGATTCTACTCTCTCTTCCTTATCTAAGTTGTAAATGATACTTAATCATTTATTTTTCATTTGCGGCTGCATCTTTTACTTTCTAAAACTTTATTATCTGGTTTTGAAACTTTAAACAAATGATAGATGATTAAGTTTTATTTAGTAAATGCATAGTTTGTTTCCTTTCTCTGTATATGTGCCTCAATGTATCTTCTTGCAGGAATTTATTTTTCCCACCTTTGTCTATTTCTGATAAAATAGAGGAGAAGTGATTATACTTCTGAATGATTAAATGCAGGGAGATTGTATGAGTATGGGGAGAGAGAATTAATACACATAGGGTGAGTGGTTGAATTCTCCTATATTCATTGCAGGGGATTTTTTTTTTCATATGAGTATTACCTTGCTTTGGTGTGAATTTGAATATTTGCAGGAAACTCTTGAAAGACTACTCCTAGAGTTTAAATGTCATATTATGGGGGAATTTTTGTCTTTCTGTATTTTGAGTTCATTGTAAGAGAAATTATGCTGTAATAGAGAAGGGTTATTTTTGTTGTGTTTCTTTTATAATGGTTTTTGTAACAAAATCGACAAAGGGGGAGATTAAAAGGTCCATGAGTTTTCTCATGGGTTTTTGTTTGTCATATTCGTGTCAAAAGTAAACTCAAGAATGTATTTGTAACTTAAGTTAGAGTCTAGAGAGTCTTGGGTCGAATTGGTTTGAAGAAATCTACAAAGCTCTGAAGAACTCAACTCACCACCCGAAAACATCCTAGGATGGTAAGAGACTTAGAGAAACTAAGTACCATAGGTGGCTAGATCATTCGACTGTTTCCCACACTTTTAGATTACCTTAAAAAATATTTTTAAAGTAAAATAACTGAATATGGGTTGTTTGGTTTTGAAACCAAAACTTTTGGTTTCGAAACCAAACTATAAATGATGGTTCTTTTAATACAGAGAACAAGGAGTGATGACAGATGAAGTTTGGTTTCGAAACCAAATCTGATCTGATAACAGATGAGATTTAGTTTCGAAACTGAACAGTTTGATTTCGAAACCAAACTTTAACTGATGCCAGATGAAGTTTGGTTTCAAAACCAAAATTGTTGGTTTCGAAACTAAAAGACCAAAAAACCATCAGTTACCTTTTGGTTTCAAAACTAAAGGCATTGCTTTCGAAACCACTTGTTGGTTTTGAAACCAATCCTCTTGGTTTCGAAACCATCGCCTAGAATCAAACTTTTCTGGCAACTTTTTGAGCTGTATAGAGATTCTTTTCAACTTTTTGCGCATTCCCACCTAAGCATGTCTTAGTTGGTTTATTGGTGCGTGGGAAACATTCATACGTGGGATAAGAGGGATAATGGAATGACCTCCCATCTTATATGATGATGTCCAAGAATAAACTTGTTTATTCTGTTTTAGATCTGGACATTTCACTATAAATAGAGGTTGATCTTTCATTGTTAAAATCAATCAATCACCCCTAACCTCAACAAGTGCTTGGAGAGTTTAGCTCAAAATTTATAGATTCCAAGCTTGTTGAACTTGGTTCAAATCCTTCCCATTTCAAACCAAAAACTCTATTTTTGTGTGCCGGTGGATTTTTGGTGGTTGAGCTTGGAGTGTCAAGCTCCTGGTGATATACTCGAGGAGTCGAGTTTTGGTTCAAGGTGCAGGACTTGCGGAGTTCAAGTTGGAGACGCATCACTGTCCACTAAAAGGCAATTTCGTGGAGTTCGAATTTGTGGAAGAACTGTACACCATAGCTGTTGGAGCGTAGAGGGAGTCGTAATTCGTGTCCATCGAGTGGTAAATCGGTTTGTAAGTTTTCATTAACTTTTAGTGGATTCTTTTCTGGACTAGGTCCCGGGGTTTTTCCCAGTTTAGGTTTCCTCGTAAACAAAATCTCTTGTGCATATTTCACACCTTTTATGAGATTGAATTATTCGATTCTTTTTCTTAATTCCGCATATTAAGAATTGAACAAGTCAATACTCTTATTAGAGATTATTGTTTTGTTCTTTATCACCTTTATAATTTTTATTAGGTGATTGTGTGATCATTAACCTTAGACTTTTACTAGCTTTTCTTGGAGTTTGGGCTAGAGCTAGGTGTAGACGCCAAATTTTCGCACACCACGGAAAATACCCGTTTTGGCCGCACGTCGATTTACGTGCAAAATTTAACAAAAATTGCTTTATTGTGACCAAGCAGGTTTCACTCCTCATCCAGGGTTCGGCTCAGGGCCGGAACGAGAAGAGAACCAAATCTCGAGGAACTCATAACCATTTCAGTCGAAGAAACATCGGATTCTCCCTTTTTTGGACCTGGGCGTCGCCACGTGGCGCGACGGGATTGGCCCACCTCAAATTTTCCCAAATCTTTTTGTTTTTGTTTAAAAAATCATTGTTTTAAGTGAATTTCATTTTTCAAAAGTGTGGGACCCATTTTCACTTAAAAACATAAAATAAAAAAATATAAAAAAAAAAAAAATTTAATTATTTTTTGGGGGACCACGCACACAGCATGTGCGTGATGGGCACGCACACAGCATGTGCGTGCCCCCCCCCTTTTCTGGGTTGTCTCCCCATGCTTGTCATGGGAGAGAGATGGGGAGTTCAGTGGAGATAGAGAGGGAGCAGAGAGATAAGAAGGAGAAGGAGTTCGACTGTTTTAGAGGAGGAGATTGAGACTGAAAAAAGAGGAGAAAAACAGAGAGATTGAGAGAGAGAGTTTGAAGGAGAGAAAGGAGCTGTTAGAAAGAAAGAGAGTGAGAGAGACGTTAGAGGAGAAAGAAGAAAAAAAAAAAAGAGAAAAACATCTGAACCAGACGTTTGGAGGAGAAGAAAGGAAGAAAGAGAAGGAAGAGAGAGAAGAGAAAGGAAGAAAGAGAAGGAAGAAAGAAGAAAGAAGAAAGGAAAAAAAAAATAAAAAATTCTTAATGTCTGAACCAGACGTGAAGGAGGAGAAGAAAGGAAGAAAGAAGAGAGAGAAGAGAAAGGAAGAAAGAGAAGGAAGAGAGAGAAGGAAAGAAAGAAAGAAGAAAGAAAGAAAAAAAAAAAAAAAAAAAAAAAA
>MVGT01000505.1:106647-134191 GCA_002174775.1 Macleaya cordata | reverse complement strand
GAGACTCACTAGACTCTAACTCAAGTTACATTGACCATCTTGAGTTTACCTTTGACACGAAATTCGACAAACATAAAACATGGACCTTTCAGTTTCATTGTAGAAATAAGGGGAAACTATTAGTAATGGATCCCCTCGCTTAAATTTACAAGGTTAGGTCTACATAATCTAGGTCAGATTAATCCTAACCCAGTTTAGCTAAATCTGCCCTCAAACACCAAAATACTAAACAGACCCAACTTAAGTTATTTACACCCATACTAAATTAAATAAATATATTTTTATGCTCAGATTCTATTGTCGTCCAGCCTAGTAACGATACCTGGCTCTAATACCATTCCGTAACGCCCAAATTCTAATTACTGAATAAACAAGAAACCAAACTCATAACTTTCAATCTAAAATTAAGATTTAAAATGTAGGCTCAAACAAAAGTTTAAACAAAATGTAACTCATAAAAATTTAGATCAACAATACACTATCATATACAATCAAAGAAATACAAATGTCAATTCATCAACATCATCAACCACAACAACAACAATAACAACAACAACAACCTCAACATCAACAACATCAACAACAACAACAACAACATCAATAAGTCTCAAATATTTTTCTGTTGAACCGCACCTCGGCTGCCTACGTACCCAAATAGGGATCAAGAATAATGTAGTTCCAATGGATACCCAATAAACAACTAATAAATTTTCCCAACAAACACAATTAATAACCCAACATATAACAACTGAAGTAGGTATGATCTTCAATTAATCAAGTGGGTTTTAATTTACTTAACATACTCAATTTTTTTCAATTTGGTTTCCACAAAATTAACCCAACTATGCACTGGATTAACTTGTGTTAACATTGACCCCTATCGCTCAATATGTGGATAACTAGTCTCGACTAGGTTCACCTTCATCATTCCTTATGCGAAGTCTCTGTCATCGCATATTTACATATAGAGAGAGAGTCGAGCCAACGACTACTAATGTGTTCCTATAAATAAATCTTATGCTTATAAATTTTACCGGTTATGGTACGTAGTCTCAACAATTTTCGAATTTCATTTATCAGAGGTTCACCTCGAATGATTCCATATCTATAATAACCAAGTATAAGCTTACATTCGTACATATCGTTACCACAACATAATTAGATTCAAAATATAATGTTGATTGTCAAATACCCAATATATAAAACATAAAAATCCGACCTATTAAGGTTACTTAAAATAAGAGTTACAAGACCAGTATTTTCACACCTCAAATTTCAGAACCCAACCCGAATCTATCATGAAGATCCAAGATAGTGAAAAAAAAACTAGAATAACATCACACCGGTTTAGATTTTGCCGAAAAATTTTGAGAATTAATTATAATCAAACCATAACTCAAAATTAGATAAACTCAAGCTTATTTAAACGGTATAGAAGTTTATTTTCGCAAGAATTTCAGTGATAAAAATTCTCATTAAGAAATCTAGTGAAAAAGTCAGAAAACCAAAATCTGTGCATTCTGTCTAAATTCTAAATTAGTGAACAAAAATAGTTGTAACTCATAGTTTATAAATCCAAACTAAGTGCTTTCAGTTTTTGATTAAACTAGAGACATAGGACTAAAATGTTTATGTTTTGACCGAAAACCAGAAACAAATTAAGTGCCTCAAAAAATGAGCCTAAACACAGACTAACTGTACTATAGTAAAAATACAGCAGTAGTAACACAAACTTTAAAATTACTTTAAAAACAGTAAGCTGTACTCAAAAATCACAAAATTTGAACCCAACATAATCTCAGATGTTATGAACACAGGGATATAAGGAAATAATTAAATCTCCTTATAATTTGAGAGATAAAGTTGAAATAATCATAAGTGGTCAGATTTTCTGGCTCTTAGCAGTTAAGAAAGAGATCAAAACTTGTCTGAAACTAACCAAAAACATCTAATATCATCCCATGATAATTAGTAAGTCTGGATTAACTATAAAATAAATCAAGTAATATGATCGAAACTTACTCAAATCACAAATATTTACCCACGAATATTATTGAAAGACCATACAATAGACTTAGGGTTAAGAAACTTATCTGTACACAACCCCTTCGGTCGATCACTTCACTTCACTGATCTTCTATATTCTTCAACTTTATAACCTTAGGGTTTCTTCTCTCTAGTTGTTGATTTTTTATTCTCTCTTAAACCTAATGTATTCGTTCTTCTTAAAAAAACTCCATTTTTGTACTAGAGGTATCTTATATATATGACTCCTAATAAAAGAGTCTTAAACCACCTAAAAATATGAAAATTTGCTAGCCAAGTTACCCCATAACCTAATGACACCTTTTAAACATAAAACAACTCCAAAATAAGACTTTAGGCCTTTTAAAATACTTCATAAAAAGCTAGTACGAAAATACTAAATAAAATTTTGAAATAAAGATTGCCCACCATAAATAAGTTTCTTAAAAGAGTTAGATTTCTAAATAGATTAGATTTTCTAAGTGGTTGGTTGTAGGAATAAGGGGAAACTATTAGTAATGGATCCCCTCACTTAAATTTATAAGGTTAGGTCTACATAATCTAGGTCAGATTAATCCTAACCCAGTTTAGCTAAATCTGCCCTCAAACACCAAAATACTAAACACACCCAACTTAAGTTATTTACACCCATACTAAATTAAATACATATATTTTTATGCTTAGATACCATTGTAGTCCAGCCGGTTAGGATACCTGGCTCTGATACCATTCTGTAATACCCGAAATTCTAATTACTAAATAAACTAGAAACCAAACTTATAACTTTCAATCTAAAATTAAGATTTAAAATGTAGGCTCAAACAAAAGTTCAAACAAAATGTAACTCATAAAAATTTAGATCAACAATACACTAGCATATACAATCAAAGAAACACAAATGTCAATTCATTAACATTATCGGCCACAACAACAACAACCTTAACATCAACAACAACAACAACATCAATAAGTTTCATATATTTTTATGCTGAACCACACCACATCTGCCTACGTACCCAAACAGGGATTAAGCATAACGTAGTTTCAATGTGAAAGGTCCATGTTTTTATGTTTGTCGAATTTCGTGTCAAAGGTAAACTCAAGATGGTCAATGTAACTTGAGTTAGAGTCTAGTGAGTCTCGGTACACTTCGGTTGAAAGAGAAGAAANATTCGATTCTTGTTCTTAATTCCGCATATTAAGAATCGAATAAGTCAATACTCCTGTTAGAGATTTTTGTTGTACTCTTATCACCTTAGTAATTTTTAATTAGGTGATTGTGTGATCCTTCACCATAGTCACATTGACATACGGTTAAATTCATTAACTGTAGGGTGAAATTAGACTTTCACAATGGATACCCAATAAACAACTTATAAATTCTCCCAACAAACATAATTAATAACCCTACATCTAACAACTGCAGTTGGTATGATCTTCAATTAATCAAGTGGGTTTCAATTTACTCAACATACTCAATTTTTTTTTTAATTTGGTGGTCTGCAAAATTTTCCTAACTATGCACTGGATTAACTTGTGTTAACATCGACCCCTATCGCTCAATATGTGGGTAACTAGTCTCGGCTAGGTTCACTTTCATCATTCCTTATGCGACCTCTCTGTCATCGCATATTTACACATAGAGAGAGTCGAGCCAACCACTACTAATGTGTTTACATAAACAAATCTCATGCTTATAAATTTTACCCGTTATGGTATATAGCCTCAACATTTTTCGAAGTTCATTTATCAAAGGTTCACCTCAAATGATTCTATATCTATAACAACCAAGTATAGTCATACATTCGTACATATCGTTACCACAACATAATTACATTCAAAATACCATGTTGATTGTGAAATACCCAATATATAAAACATAAAAATCCAACCTATTAAGGTTACTTAAAAAAAGAGTTACAAGACCATTATTTTCACACCTCAAATTTCGGAACCCATAATCCGAATCTATCATGAAGATTCAAGACAGTAAAAAAAACTAGAACAACATCACACCAGTTTTAGATTTTGCCGAAATTTTTTGAGAATTAAATATGATCAAACCACAACTCAAAATTAGATAAACTCAGGCTTATTTGAACGATATAGAAGTCTATTTACACAAGAATTTTAGTGATAAAAATTCACATTAAGAAATCTACTGAAAAAGTAAGAAAACCAAAACATGTGCATTATGTCCAAAATCCAAATCAGTTAACAAAAATAGTTGTAACTCACAGTTTATAAATCCAAACTTAATGCTTTCAGTTTCTGATGAAACTAGCGAGATAGGACTAATGTTTATATTTTGACCGTAAACCAAAAACAAACCGAATGTCTCGAAAAATATGCCTAAACACAGACTAACTGTGCTGGTAGTAAAATTACAGCAGTAGTAACACAAACTTTAAAATTACTTTAAAAACAGTAAGCTGTACTAAAAATTACGAAGATTGAACCCAACATAACCTCAGATGTTATAAACACAGAGATATAAAGAAATAATTAAATCTCTTTCTAGTTTGAGAGATAAAGTTAAAATAATCATAAGTGGTTAGATTTTCCAACACTTAGCATTCAAGAAAGCGATCAAAACTTGTCCCAAACTAACCTATAACATCTAATATCATCCCATGATAATTAGTAAGTTTGGATTAAGTATAAAATAAATCAAGTAATATGATCAAAACTTACTCAAATCACTAATATATACCCACGAATTTATTAAAAGGCCATACAATAGACTTAGGGTTAAGAAACTTATCTGTACACAACCCCTTCAGTCGATCACTTCACTTCACGGATCTTCTATAATCTTCAATTTTATAACCTTAGGGTTTCTTCTCTCTAGTTGTTGATTTCTTCTTCTCTCTTAAACCTAATGTATCCGTTCTTTTTAAAAAAAAACTCCATTTTCGTACTAGAAGTATCTTATATATATGAGTCCTAATAAAAGAGTCTTAGACCACCTAAAAAGATAAAAGTTTTCTAGCCAAGTTACCCCATAACCTAATGACACTTTTTAAACATAAAACAACTCCAAAATAAGACTTTAGGGCCTTTTAAAATACCCCCTAAAAATCTAGTACGAAAATACTAAATAAAATTTAGAAATAAAGATTGCCCATCACAAATAAGTTTCTTAAAAGAGTTAGATTTCTAAATAGATTAGATTTTCTAAGTGTTTGGTTGTAGGAATAAGGGAAAACTATTAGTAATAAATCCCCTCGCTTAAATTTATAAGGTTAGGTCTATATAATCTAGGTCAGATTAATCCTAACCCAGTTTAGCTATATCTGCCCTCAAACACCAAAATACTAAACACACCCAACTTAAATTATTTACACCCATACTAAATTAAATACATATATTTTTACACTCAGATACCATTGTAGTCCAGCCCGGTTAGGATACCTGGCTTTGATACGCCCAAATTCTAATTACTAAATAAACCAGAAACCAAAATCATAACTTTCAATCTAAAATTAAGATTAGAAATGTAGGCTCAAACAAAAGTTCAAACAAAATGTAACTCATAAAAATTTAGATCAACAATACACTAGCATATACAATCAAAGAAGCACAAATGTCAATTCATCAGCATCATCGACCACAGCAACAACAACAACAACAACAACCTCAACATCACCAACATCAACAACAACAACATCAATAAGTTTCATATATTTTTATGTTGAACCGCACCACGGCTGCCTATGTACCCAAATAGGGATCAAGCATAATGTAGTTCTAATGGATACCCAATAAACAACTTATAAATTCTCCCAACAAAGATAAGTAATAACCCTACATCTAACAACTGAAGTAGGTATTATCTTCAATTAATCAAGTGGGTTTGAATTTACTCAACATACTCAATTTTTTTTAATTTGGTGGTCCGTAAAATTTACCCAACTATGCATTGGATTAACTTAAGTAAACATCGACCCCTATCGTGGGTAACTAGTCTCTGCTAGGTTCACCTTCATCATTCCTTATGCGTCCTCTCTGTCATCGCATATTTACACATAGAGAGAGAGTCGAGCCAACCACTACTAATGTGTTCCCATAAACAAATCTCATGCTTATAAATTTTACCGGTTATGGTACGTAGCCTCAACAATTTTCGAAGATTATTAATCAAAGGTTCACCTCGAATGATTCTATATCTATAACAACCAAGTATAGTCCTACATTCATACATATCGTTACCTCAACATAATTAGATTCAAAATACCATGTTGATTGTCAAATACCCAATATATAAAACATAAAAATCGAACCTATTAAGGTTATTTAAAATAAGAGTTACAAGACCAGTATTTCACACCTCAAATTTCGGAACCCATAACCCGAATCTATCATGAAGATCCAAGACAGTAAAAAAAACTAGAACAACATCACACCGGTTTTAGATTTTGCCAAAAAATTTTGAGAATTAATTATGATCAAACCACAACTCAAAATTCGACAAACTCAGGCTTATTTGAACGGTATAGAAGTCTATTTTCAAAAAATTTCAGTGATAAAAGTTCACATTAAGAAATCTAGTGAAAAAGTCAGAAAACCAAAACATATGCATTCTGTCCAAAATCCGAATCAGTGAACAAAAATAGTTGTAACTCACAGTTTATAAATCCAAACTTAGTGTTTTAAGTTTCTGAAGAAACTAGAGACATAGGACTAAAATGTTTATGTTTTGACCGAAAACCAGAAACAAACTGAATGTCTCGAAAAATGTGCCTAAACACAGACTATCTGTACTGGCAGTAAAAATACAGTAGCAGTAATGCAAAATTTGAAATTACTTTAAAAATAGTAAACAGTACTCAAAAATTACAAAATTTGACCCAACATAATCTCAGATGTTATGAACACAAAGATATAAAGAAATATTAAAACCTCCTTATAGTTTGAGAGATAAAATTAAAATAATCATAAGTGGTCAGATTTTCCAGCACTTAGCATTCAAGAAAGTGATCAAAACCTGTCCCAAACTAACCTAAAACATCTAATACCATCCCATGATAATTAGTAAGTCTAAATTAACTATAAAATAAATCAAGTAATATGATCAAAACTTACTCAAATCACAAATATATACCCAAGAATATTATTGAAAGATCATACAATAGACTTAGGGTTAAGAAACTTATTTGTACACAACCCCTTCCGTCGATCACTTTACTTCGCGGATCCTCTATATTCTTCAACTTTATAACCTTAGGGTTTCTTCTCTCTAGTTTTTTATTTCTTCTTCTCCCTTAAACCTAATGTATCAGTTCTTCTTAAAAAAAAACTCCATTTTCGTACTAGAAGTATCTTATATATATGACTCCTAATAAAAGAGTCTTAAACCACCTAAAAATATGAAAATTTGCTAGCCAAGTTACCCCATAACCTAATGACACTTTTTAAACATAAAATAAAAATAAGACTTTAGGGCCTTCTTTAATACCTCATAAAAAGCTAGTACGAAAATACTAAATCAAATTTAGAAATAAAGATTGCCCACCACAAATAAGTTTCCTAAAAGAGATAGATTTCTAAATAGATTAGATTTTCTAAGCGTTTGGTTGTAGAAATAAGGGGAAACTATTACTAATGGATCACCTCGCTTAAATTTATAAGGTTAGGTCTACATAATCTAGGTCAGATTAATCCTAATCTAGTTTAGCTAAATCTGCCCCTAAACACCAAAATACTAAACACACCCAACTTAAGTTATTTACACCTATACTAAATTAAATACATATATTGCAACGTATTATAATAAAAATATGGGGTGTTACATCTTTAATGCAAGTTTGAACTTGCAACTCATGTATTTTTATTGAAATATATTTTTTGGAGATTTAATGCAAGTTTGGACTTGCAAATCATGTGGTTTGGATTGAAAACGGCTTTCTGCAAGTTTGAACTTGCAAATAATGTTAGATTGGATTAAAATTTATCTTTGTGATTTTTAATATAAGTTTGAACTTACAAATCATGTATTTTTTATTAAAATCTATTTTTTGGAGTTTAAATGCAAGTTTGAACTTGCAAATGCAAGTAGTTTGGATTGAAAACTGCTTTTTGCAAATTTGAACTTACAAATCATGTTAGTTTAGACTTACTTTAGCAAGTTTATAACTGCAATTGTGAGTTCAAACTTGCTTTTACAAGTTTAGAATTGTAGTTGGAAGTTCAGAATTGTAGTTGGAAGTTCAGACTTGTAAGTAAAAGTCCAGACCTGCTTTAGCAAGTTCAGACCTACTTAAGCAAGTTCAGATCTGCAATTGCAAGTTCAGAATTATAATTGCAACTTCAAACTTGCTTTTGCAAGTTCAGACTTGCAATTGTAAGTTTAGACCTCCTTTAGTAAGTTCAAACCTGCAATTGCAAGTTCAGACCTGTAATTATAAGTTTAGAATTGAAATTGCAAGTTCAAACTTGCTTTAGCAAGTTTAGACTTGTAATTGGAAGTCTAGACCTTATTTAGCAAGTTTAGACTTGCAATTGTAAGTTTAGAATTGTAACTACAAGTTCGGACTTGCAATTGCAAGCCTAGATCAGTTATAGCAAGTTTAGAATTGCAATTACTAGTTAAGATTTGGTTTAGTAAGTTCAGACTTACAATTAAAAGTTTACAACTGTAATTGCAAATTTATTGCAAATTTATACCTAAATTTATAAGTTCAGACCTGCAATAGCAAGTCTAGACCTATAATTGCAAGTCCAAACCTTCAATTAAGTTCAGACCTGCAATAGCAAGTCCATACATATTTTAGCAAGTTCAGACCTGCAATTAAAAGTTCATACTTACAATAGCAAGTCCAGACCTGCTTTAGCAAGTTCAGACCTGCAATTGCAAGAGAGAGAAGTTAAGCTATAACCCGAATTGATGCTGCTACTGTATTTCGTATGTAACTTTACGCTCGAGAATTTTCTCCACTGTACCTACTTTCGAAGGAAATTTGATTTCGCACAACTTTTAAAGAAATAGACGAAGTCTAATTCTCCTCTTAAAGGGGTTAAAAATTAACTTTTTTGTTCTGACGGGATGTTACTAAATGATTCAAAGCTTTGAAATAGATTTTAAAGGTTAGTTATGTCTTTTTAAAACTAGGGACTAAATTCACAAACGTTTTTATCCATTGGATTAAAAACACAAGACTTCTGAAAATAGGGACTAATTTACAAAACTCCTTCCTTGTATTTAGGGATAGGGTTGTTAGTAAAAATAGTCTCTACGTTTTGAAATAGAGTTATGGGTTAATGTTCCTATCTTTTAGGAAGTAGTTTGTGTACGTGGGGCAGTGTATCCCTACTAGTTACTTGTGTAATCAGAACTCTATTTAAAGAATTCAAAGATAGATAAAAAAGAGGTGAATAATATAGTTTAGAACACAGTTGTGTTATATCTAGACCTCTCAGGTACTTTCTAGTGCTTGGTTGTTTTCTTCCTCCTTTTATCAATAAATCTTATCTTTTTGTCGCTAAAAAAATGAGTTTAGAAATTAACTTTAGAATCATCTTAATATGGGCTCCACAACCGCAAGTCACATTGGGTTTCAAAGGTGGAATTCTATGCTCACCTGTGATTCTCACCTACTAAAGTTATCAGCTAATGTAGAACCATTAAATTTTGAGAGAGAATGAGTGTGGCTCTTACTTTTCATTCTCTCTCTAAACTTAATTGGTTTCACATCAGCAGGTAAATATAATAGGTGAAAAACACGAGGTGAGTGTAGAAGCACTCGAGATAATCTGATCCATAGTTCTTTGAAAGAAATAGTCACATTAAAGTTTCTGCTTAAAGATAGCCTCAGCAATACTTGAAGTTGGCTAGCAGTTCAACAAAATTTAGAAAGATAAAACATATTTTCCTTTAGAAAACATCCTTGTATTGTTAATCATCCCTATAGTGATGAGAGGTTATAGGTTTGCCTCATTAGATTGATTGTGATCACGATAGAATATATATTGAGCTAATATATGCGTAATTTTGTGGGAGAATGAGGAATAAACCCAATATAGTACCTCTCTTTAGCTTCCAACCCAGTAAAAATAAGTATTGTAAATAAAACTTAAAAAGTCACATGACCCACTGAAAGGACTAAAAGGCCCTTTTAGAGAAAAAAACCCTTATTTCTCTCTTCTTACTCTCGTATCTCTCTTCTCACTCTCATTTCTCTCTCTAAAAAGAAGAAGATTAGTAGAGATTTCGTCATACCAACAACACGTCCTCGACGCACAACAGAGATCTTGAGACTTAATCACGATGAATCAACAAGAAAATATAACGACGAAGATAAAAACAAGCATCAACCACAACACAAGATATACGTGGTTCACTCTCACGGGCTACATCCACAGCTAAAATGGCGACCGGAGATACTTTCACGATTATCAAGAACATATTACAATGCTTCTTACACAACTAACTAGAATAAACATACATCAAGGATCTCACAAGACTTAGCAAAGAACACCAATGAGAATCCATTAAAGATCAGCTCTCTAAACTACTCCAATTGCATTATCTTCTATGAACCTTGAACGTTCATCTCCATGGATGACCATAGTATAGAGGAGAGGATACATAGAGAACACTAGAAACTTGGGTTGGGGCAGGGGCCCCAACTCCCATGAAGAAACCCTCAAACCCTAGATCCTCACAAACCCTTCTCCCTTTATATAAGTTTCTCACACTTTGGATTCCTCCCCACACAAGAAGACCAAAATCTTAGGTTTTCCTCTCGTTGAACTTTAGGAACTCCAACACCTTCTTTGGACACCCTAAGACGACCTAGGACCTCCCTATTTATAGGTTTCCAAGAGGTAACCACGAAATAGGAAACCTAGTCTAATAAGGACTCAAAAATAACAAGTTCACAACATACCAAAAATTAGTCAGTAGACAAACTGGTTCGAACCCCATCTCTCCCTGACTTCCCTTTTGCCAAAACTTTACAAAGATGACGATGAATGCATATAATCACCAAAATCCATGGCGGATCTGACTCGCAGAAAAAAGATGAAGATGAAAAGGATGATGATGAAGAAGATGACGAAGATGATGAAGAGGAAGAAGAAGAAAAAGAAGAGGTTGTTGATCAGCGAGATCTAGGTTCTTCGTTATGACATCTAGGTTTTTTTTTCTTTTAGAGAAATCGAGATCAAACAAGATGAAAAAGAGTTTGGATATGAAGAAGAGTTTTGAGTTTGAGAAAGATGAAGAAGAGGTTGGATATGATGAAATTAGTTGTAGATTTAATGGAGTGATGAAGAAGCAGATGAAGTTGCTTACAGTTCTATATTACTTGCATACTACTCACATACTTGCATATTGTTTGCATATTTGCATACCACTTGCATACCGTTTGTATACTTGCATACCACTTGTATATCACTTGCACACAGTTGCATACCACTTATATACTAAAAATTTGATAGGATCATATTATGTGGTCCTAATCCAGTTGAGCCCTCCATGTCCATTGGTCCACTGGAACCGTAGGACTCATTGAATTAGATGTCAAATCGTGTTAGATGTCTCCACTAGCTACGGTTGTCAATTGATGGAACTCTCGTTGAAGTGTGATGAATATTTGCACGTGGTAGAACGTCAAGGCATTTGATAGTTATCTAAATTAGTGCATGATTTTATATTAATTAAGTTAAGAAAGTATATTAATTATTTAGGGAGAATATTATTTATATTTTTAGTAGGTTTTATTACTAGGATTTTCTATTTTATAGGATTGATATTTTTAGTCAGATTATTATTCCCTTTTCTTAGTGAACAAGTATTGTAGCTATTATAAATAGCCCATTCAGTGATTAATTGAATAACAAGAAGAAGAATATTTTAGTTACTGGTTACTTTGTGTTATTTGGGTTACTCGTGCTGGCCTCTGGGTAAGAACCCATTCGATTCTTATCAAAATTCATATAAAATTGCATAATAAAATTACACAGTTGCATACTACTTGCACACCAGTTGCACACCACTTGCATAGCACTTATATATCACTTACATATCACTTGCACACAGTTGTATACCACTTGCATACTGAAAATGCATATAAAATTGCATACTAAAATTGCACAGTTGCATACTACTTGCACACTACTTGCATACCACTTGCATACTAATTCTAGGGTTTTAACAGATGACGAAAAAGAAAATGAAGGTGATGATATGTGGCCGCCGAATTTTAGAGGAAATCTAACTCGTCGAAAAAAAGATGAAGATGAAAAGAATGATGATTAAGAAGATGATGAAGATGTAGAAGAAGAAGATGAAGATGAAGATGAATGCGCAGTTAGGATCTGGTTTAAAACCTCGAAGAACTGGAATGAACTAGTGTCTAAGGAAGTTCCGGTACAGGTGATCTCTGAGATTGTTGTCGGAGGCAGCTATAGAAGTCAAAAATTCGATTCGTCATTTTGTTGGAAGAGTTTCTTTTTTCTAAGCAAAAAAGGGCATTTCTGTCATATTAAAAACCAAAAGTAACTCAAATGACTAAATAAGATGAAAGATATGTTGTAATATGACCACCTGTACAAAAGATAAAAATAATTTGAATTAAATGTATAAAACTAATGTTAGGTGGGTGGAAAGTTAAACCAAAGGTGAAATTGGGGTTAAAACCTCATTTCATGTAATTTTGTGTGGATCGATTTAGTAGGTAAATCTTTTACGAGTTAACGTTTACATATATATAGTGATAGAATTATATATAGTGATAGAATTATATATAGTGGAATATGAAGTGTCTACTCTTCTTCACAGAGCATTTTTAATGCAAAATGTACCATAGAGCCGAATGTTGTCAATAAAGTTGGAGGGATTTGGGCCAACCCATTATCATTTTGGATGTTTTGTGGTTGCCCCTTAACTGGGGTAACCCTCCGTCCAATATGGGAGTCTTTTTAGCAAGGACCAAAATATAAATGCACAACAGAAACGCCATTTCTTAGTGTTTTGAGCCGTTGGATGCTTTCATACAAATCCACATATCAAATTGGTGCGTACCAAAAAAAAAAAACTTTTGGAACATCCTTATTGAAAAGAAACTCATCACAAGGGTGTAGAGACTCATCTGTATAACAACCTCATTAAAAAGAAAAAACAAAAAAGAGAACATCAAAACCTTTTATGCACCAGCCGGGTATGGAAACCGGGTCTATACCGTGGCAAGGTACTATTCTACCACTAGACCACTGGTGCGCATTGCTGATAATTCAAGACTTTTACTACTAGATGGGTTAAGTTTAGTTGTCCCACATCGGATAAGGGAACAAGGAGCTAAGGGAAATGGGATTTATAAATGAAAAGGAAAGAGTATTGTTTAAACATACTTACTTGGACGGGGTTAATGGGTGATCTAGAAAGCTCATGGTCTAAAATGTCCCTTTACTAACTATTAGTTATTTTTAAACTTACAACCAACTTATGCACGTTAGCACCAATTACTACTTTTTTAATTTTATTTTTCATACAAAAAAGTCATAACTTTAAAAATATAAATCAATTTTTCATAAAAAAAATTATATTTTTGAAAAGCATTCGTCGAGATTTTCGAAATGAGACCAGTCAACAATACTTTATTTAGTTTTTTATCTAGATTGCATCCAAATTCAAATTGGTATGTTTCAAAACTAGGTAATATCAAAAGAAGTGAAGATCTCGACGATACTTTCCAAACATATAAATTTCGTCAAAATCTGTTACTAAAAATTATGTACAAAAATATTTTTGCATAAATAAATAGAGAACATCTTCTTGTACAGCTAGTACCTTTTTATCTAGATTGAATTCAAATTCGAATTTACGAGTCTCAAAATCAAGTAACATCAAAAGAAGAAGTGAAGATCTCAAAGAATGGTTTCAAAATATATAAATTTCATCAAAATCTATTACTCAAAATAGTAGGCAAAAGATATGTTTGCATAAATTTTGCGAATACTATTTTTAAAAAAATTAAAATATTCTTGAGTCTTGACTTGTCTGGTTTCGAAGATCTCGAAAAATTCTTTAATTCTTTCCAAAAGTATAAATTTCGTCAAAATCCTATTTTTAGTTTAATAGATGTAACATTTTGAAGTTTAACAACAAAAAAGATAACTAACTTTCTCTCTTTAACAATTATACAAATTGAACAAGACAATAAGTTGATTGAAAGATAAGAAGGGAAAAATAAGAACACTAAAAAGTAAGGAATGGACTAAACAGACTTAAAAAAGTTTAAAAATGACTAAAAAGACTCCAAAAGCTTTAAAAAAGATATTTCAGCCTTGTTGAGAAATCTTGTGAATCAAATGGATAACAAAAGCAATACATTTGATGTTTGAGCTGTTTGCCCTAAAAATAATTATTATTTTTACAAAATATAAAATTTGCATACATGAACTGAGATTGTTACTAAGTTCAAATTGTAAATTACAAAATTGGATTTTCATAACAAATCTTTGATACAAATAAAATGTCCAAAACTCTATAATTTTAATGCGGCCATTTACATAAAGCTTTGCATAATGCAATTTAGATTTTCAAAATTCATAACATTACAACTTCAAAGTTTCAACATAATCTATTACTAATCATGGTAGTTTTGCATTACTTAAAAAGTTGCAATTTCAAATATGTATAGCAATTTTCGCGCAATATGTTACTAAATAAGGTATACAAACCTTGTTTTTCATAACTTCAAGATTTCAACTTCAAAATGCAAGTAATTTTTACGTGGTCTATTACTAAAAATGGTATTTAAATTTCGTTTTGTATAAATTGTAAACTGCAATTTGAAAACCCAATTAATGTTTACGCCACATGTTACTAAAAATAGTATGCAAATTTGGCTTTGCATAACTTGTAAATTGCAATTTCAAAATTGCAAGTTTAATTGCATGGCACATATATATGCAAAATTTGGACAATGTTAAATTTGCAAATAGTTTTTAACGTTGTGTTACATAAAGCTTTGCAGTATACAAAATTGTGAGTCCAGATCTTCTGTCCCCAATTTCCCTGTCCCTCTCTGTCCCTTAGGTGATAGGATGACACATGTCTTCCACTTAACCCAATTTTATTACCTACTTAACACCATTTAACTTTGTTATCTAAATTAAATCGAATAATAAAAGTGAGAAAAAAAAAAAAACCAAAACGAGAACCAAATATTTGGGCGTCCCTTCCAATTCTCATGGTCGACTTTTTTCTCCATAAAAAACCATAAACCCTTAATCAATAAGGTGAAGGTTTTACTGAGAATTTCCCATAGCTAAACCCGAACAAACCCGGTTAGAATTGCAACAACAGTTGATTAGAATGTTTAGGGTAATCAAATCTAATGGAATTACCAACACAAGTTTGTTCTTTTACAGAGAGAAATTACCGAAATATAGTGCTTGATTCTCGACTTGCATTGAGATTTCAAAAAATCTAAGAAGTAGGTTTCATTCAGATTCTGGGAGTTGAGGGTTTTACTAGAGTTTTTGAATTAGAGGTAGTAATTCTGGGTGGCTTTATGAATAAAGATGAAAGATTACCTCTTAAACCCTGCTGTGAAGTGATCTACTGTACACGTTGGATGAACTTAGTGCTTTTTGGGAAGGATGTGTTTCCATGATTAGTTTCAATTGTTGAAGTTATTCTTACCCCTTCAATAAGCAAATCTGATAATTAGTTGTTGAAGAGGTTTTCACTACTAGCACCGAGGGTTCTTTTTGTTTCTTTGGCATTGTTCTTCCATGGAGGTGAAGAGATGAGGAAGGGACGCCAAATGTTTTTGATTTTTTTTTTTTTTTACTTTTATTAATTTTTAATTAACATAACAGACTTAAACGGTGTTAACTCAGTTATTAAATTAGGTTAAGTGGAGGACATGTGTCATCCTATCAGTTAAGGGACAGATAGGGACAGGGGAAATTTGGGACAGAAGATCTGTTCCAAAACTCAAAATATTTAAATTTCAAAGTTGCAAGGAGTTTGAAACACAATCTGTAACTGAAAGTAGTATGAAAATTGAATTTGTTTTCTTTTTTCAAAAAAAAAAATTGTTAATGGTTGGTCTAATTTCAAAGATCGGGACGAATGCTTTCCAAAAATATAAATTTTATCAAAAACTGATTCGTAGTTTTAGAGATTAGCATTTTAAAATTTTTTTATGATGAGACCATTGCCCGATTACCAGTACAGGCAATGGAGTATGTGAGAAAGCGCCACGAAAGGGCCCCTAACAGGCGAAAAGAAGGGAAAGAGAAATCACCAACCTGTAAGCACCAAGACAACATGGAGTACTCGTATGCTATTAGATTATGAATGCCCCTCCAATATTTTTCTAATGGGTTAATTAGACTGAGGGTCCCATAAAATGATCAATACAAGGATTTGGGTCCTTCTATTGTCCACCTTTGAGTTTAGGTTCTAGAATGATTGTTGACTCGGTTGACCGTCCAAAAAGTGACAGGAACGTTAAAAAACCTTTGTGAAATGATGTGAATATCCTTTAACATGACCCAAACACTACTTATGAATTATCAGTAGGACCTAAAATCAAATTTCTTGTTTACGTTGCCAGAAATAGAACTATTACCTCTTTAGGATTATCTTTGAATCTATACATAATTAATGAAATAAAACCTCCTCCAACTTGTCTATACACTCTTGCATATTCATGGGAACCTTGAACTGGATCAGTATGAATTCTCAATTCGAGATCAAACCCACCAATGGCTTATATTTGTGGTTGGTTCCAATCCACCATGGCTTAAAACCCACGTCGTCATTATTGGTTTCTTCCTTACCCGGAGCAGGAAGATTAAGCTCGAGTAGATCTCGAATCAAGGGTAGCTTTTGCTAAATTACAATAGTCTGGTTATTTCTAGCTTCAGATCTGTTAGGACCATGAGTTCCTCTTGGGTTTGTCAATTTCAATTCAACACTTAATGTAAGTCCATGTCTTTGACTTAGATTTAGGTGTCGCCTCCATGTTCTGATCATTAAAGACTTGATGATTTGAAGGATTGGAAGAAAAGCATCTTGCCACTAATCTCACTACCGGAAGTCATCTTAGGATGGTGAGTGACCTAGAGACCTTATTATTAGGTTGTTAGAATAGTTTAGAACTAATGGACATAAGTTGGTTAAAGACTAGTTTAGACCTTAATCTTTATTATTGTTCAAATCATTAAATACCACTTAAAATAAATTATCATTTAAGTGTGTTTAACATTTTATGTATCATGAAATAATGAGTGATTTGATGAGCTAGCAAGATTAACCTATTTTGTTGAACTAGTAGGCACAGACTCAATTCACATAATTAAGCATAATCTTAAGTTGATAAGGATGATGTTCCTTGTAAACACAATTATGAGAAATAAGAGATGTCCTACTCAAGAATCAGCTCATTATAACTTATAAAATGAAGAAAATAATTATATAAACTAACAAAAGCTAGAGAAACTGAGAGTTATCTGCAAACTATCAAATACCTGCAGGATATAATGAAGAACTACTTAATCAACCCATACATTTTGTACCAAATCTCCAAGACTGCAATAGCCTAGGCATCAAACAAATCAAGAATCGTTGTTTCAGGATAAACTAGGTATTATCATGCTCAAAAGTAAATCAAATGGAAGGAAGTTAATCAATATCACATAACCTGGAAAATGATGCAATAACCTAGCTAATCTTAGATATAACATAAGCCCTTCTTGATTTAAGAGACAAAAGACTAAAAGAGGTGAATGTGCATCTCCTTGAAGAAACCAAAAGCTATCCTTCTCCTTCTCCTTCTCCTTCTCCTTCTCCTTCTCTCTTTTGTCATGGATACTGCACAGTGGCCACAGGATATTGGACTAGTGAAACCCCTGGATGAGATGGTTTCTAATACATGTTCAAGACCTAATAGAGAGAAAGGCAGCAAGGCCTCAACAGGAACAAGCTTTGAACTGCCCTAGGTGCAATTCAACAAACACAAAATTCTGTTACTACAACAATTATAGTCTCACTCAACCAAGATATTTCTGTAAGACTTGTAGAAGGTACTGGACTGAAGGTGCATGGGTCTTTAAGAAATATTCCAGTTGGAGGTGGTTCAAGGAAGAACAAGAGATCTTCATCTTCATCATCATCAACAACAACAACATTAGCTTCAGCTTCATCAAAGAATAAGTTACCTGATCTGACTCAACCAAGTTGTTCACAGTCTTCATCTCATCATCAAAACCCTGAAATCATTGAAGGCCAAAATCTCAACTTAGCTTTCCCAATTAGACACGATTATCATACCATCTCTGAATTTGTTGAATTACCCAATCTTGAGAACAACAACAACAACAATAACCCTTCTCCTACCTCTACTTCATCTCCTCTTTTAGCTTTGGAACTGCTGAGGACTGGAATGGTGGTCTTCATCATCAAGGGGTTCAAGGAAATACTGGTAGGCTTTAATTTCCTTTTAAGGATTTGAGACATGTTTAAAGTACTACAAGCAAATTTGAGCAGAATAATAAAGGACAAGGAGATTCAAATGGGTATTGGAGTGGAATGTTGGCTTGTGGATCATGGTGATGAATATTGAAGAATTAGAAGAGCAATAGCAACAACAACAAAAGGCACAGAAAGATGAAAGTTGGTGTTTTTTCTTCTTTTCAAAATGGTACATGTGGGTTTTTTACTTGTTTGGGTGGGTTATTGTTCAAAACTAACAGTATCATACATAGGTTTCTCTCTTCCATCTTTGAAACAAACAAAAAAGATATAACATAAGCCCGATCACCTAAAATTTAATGTACTCTAGCAGATTTTCATTGAGACTCAAAAGACCCCTGTAACTTGCAAATTTTAATTTGAATACTACAAACAAGAACACAATTACATCATCACAGCAAAGTTAATTAATGAAGAAAGAAATTAAGTATTTTATTAACATTGAAAAATATAGGGACTAAAAATTTAGCTAACAGTATGCATGTACATCAAATCCAACACTTAATAATAAACACAATAGAAAATGATTATGAAAAGAATAGAGATAAATATAGTATTTCAAAAACAAGAGAAAGACAAAACTTTATGTATCAAAACCTCTTGATGCAGACGAAATCCCCAACACCAAAACCCTAATGCCAAAACCATAGTTGATTTTTCAATCTAAAACCTTAATAAACGTTGGACAAAAAAATGTTCTGTAGATTACAGTAAAGATCATCAATATTTAAAACCCTAAGGATCGAAGAGAAATAGAGAGATACAGAAATTTTGGGAGAACTAAAGGACCATGTCAAGTTCGAATCCCAAACGGCAAACACCACCAAAAGAGAAAGGGATTAAAGTTTGAAATTGATTCTGTTGAATATATATATTTAAAAATTGTTTTGTACATGTAGTTCATCAAAACAACATTGGAGTAATGGTTAAAGTTTTGGGTTCCCTATTTGAGGTCAAGGGTTC
Organism: Macleaya cordata; assembly: GCA_002174775.1. Lineage (NCBI taxonomy): Eukaryota > Viridiplantae > Streptophyta > Magnoliopsida > Ranunculales > Papaveraceae > Macleaya > Macleaya cordata. The sequence goes on along the minus strand of MVGT01000505.1, from coordinate 114,711 downwards.
AAACCCTCTCCCAGCCGGCCGGGCCTTTGGGCTCTTTGGGCCTCTGATTTGCATTTTTTATGACCGTTTTTTAGCTATTGTGCTACAGTGATTATGGCCGTTTTTTGACAGTTGGGTGTTGATCTATAAATAGACAACACTTATACTGAAACAATACAGAAAAAACTTGACAAGTTTTCCTCCCTGATAAAAACTCTAGAATTTCTGAAATTGTTTCCGAGCAAGAATTGAAGTGTATTAGTATTCCGATTTCCCACCGTGCAAGGAAAATTGAACGCTTCCTGGATTTGACCAGAAATTTGGGCAGAGGTTTGTTACTATTTCATATTTTGACATACTGGTTCTAATCATCCAATAACTTTTTTTACTGACCAAAAAAAGATATGTACCAAATATTGATCAATTTCATATTTTGACATTGTTTCTTTGAATTAGGCTTGTGATATTTACCGTATAGACAACCGATAAGGGCCACTTAATTTTACGGTCAAGAATAGTTGACGGAATTTGATGTGTGTTTTAATAGGGGCTATCATCTTTTTGTCCTACAATAAAATATTTTAGGTTTTCTATTGTTTAACACTTTCATTCCCAGTCAACCAATCAAATAAATTTTTCCACCATCTTGTTCGATATGACAACACCGAACAAATACAACCTCATTCTGAACATTGAATCTCACATTTGGACGTCTTATACAATATGAAATAAACTTCCCTTTTAATTGAAAGAGCTTTTTTTCACAAAACGAATTTAGTAAAAGCATTGATTAGGTCATCAAAACATCCAAAAAAAAATTGGAACAAAGGAAAGCAAATCATTATAAAGAAAAAATAAAAAATTGGATGTGCATGTCTAGGCCCGGCTCAATCAATCTGGACAATACACCATCTAATCGATTTGCTTTTCTTTTCATAGAAATGCATCTGTTCGGTTATTAGTTTGGAGTTAAATGAGAGTAGGTTTTTACAATAAGTCAAAGGCATTTGATTTGGTTATCATAGCCCTTAACATCATCAGGTAGCCCTTAACTTAAGTGGCCCTTATCGATTGCCTATGTGGTAGATATCATAAGCCTTGAAATAATATATATGTCCATTATAAAAGATTATGATGTTAAAAAAAATTGAAAGTAAAAAATTTTCATTATTGTCCTGTATTTGTTAAAAGAGAATTTATTTAATTTAGTCTTAATAACAAATCTATCAGTAATAGAGATTATTTAGATTTAGCAAAAACTAAACAATATATGTGGTTAGTGAATTATTTCTATTATTTAGGTAAAAAAGACTCTCAGCAATTAGGATGATAAAGTAGTTCTTATGTAATAGCAAATCCTATTTATTAGGTAATAATTTAAATCATCTCTATGTGAACCTTACAAGTTGTGTAAAATAGATCACCAATCATCGTTGATTTCGATCAAGTTTTGATGGGACTGCAAGTTTTAGAATGAGGTAATTTTTTGCTAGAATAATCTTGATGGTAAGCATTCTGATAATGTCGTGCTTTAACTCGGTTATTTCATATGAGAAGAACCCAATTATAGGACCCACAGGAAGATTTGTTAATCACATGCAGCTTGAGGACTTGAGGGAGTTTGACCCCAGCATCAAAGTAGACGTGGCAAATCATTGAGGACCACATGCAATTTCTATCTAATCAACATTATTCTTTAGTCATAATTATCTCTTGCTTTAGTATTTCTATTTCACTAGGATTAAGTTTCTGATTAGTTTTTATCTTTGAGTAGAAGCAGGTTTCTTTGCTTAAGGTGCAAGTATGTAAACTCTTTAAATACCCATTATTGGGGCCGTTATTAGCACAGAAGTAAGAAGTTGAAGTTTATTTTTATTGTATTCATTAACAAGAGCTCGTGCTGGCCTTTGGATAGGACTCGATCTTATCACATTCCTGACCGAAACTCAATAGATATGGAAAAAAGGCTTGCGTAAAAATATGCCTTCTCATATTTAACATATCTACATATATTTAGAGAGGACAGATCGACTTTCAGGCTAGAATATACAGGTTATATCTTTAGGCTGATGTGGAGCTCACATATTGTTGATCTGAAGGCTGATACTTTGTGAGAATGTTCTCCCCACTATGTAGGTCATCCTTACCAAAAATCACGTCATTCTAAAACTGATAGCCACATAAAAAATTGATCGAAAATTGGTTAAAATTTAATGGTGAAAAATGAATGATGAGAAATAGAGTCTATTTTTTATGTGGATATCAATTTTAAAATTAGGTGATTTTTATTGAGGATGATCTGCATGGTATAGAGAACACTATCGCAAAAATATCAACCATTAGATCAACCGTATGTGCGCCCCACATCAGCCTGTACATATAACCTGTATATTCGCCTGTAAGCCGATCCATTCTCAAATTTAGATATGTTATGCTCTAAAAACTTCTAAAAACTTTTCAGCGGCACCTCATAGAATTTAACATATATATTACAATATTAATATACAATATCAAAATTAGAAAGTAGGATCCTAATGTATATTTCACGCAAATAAGAATAAAAAATATTTTACACATAAAAGTAATAAAAGTATATAAAAAAGTTTTTAAAAATTTATATATACGAAGTTTTAAACAGAAGCCCGTGCTTTATCACGGGCTATAAAACTAGTAATATACTATATGAGAAGCCTTTCTCTGCCACGTGTCTTTCTCTCAAGTATTCTCCTTAAACCATACCATGTGTCACTCTCTCTCAAATCTCTTTCTCTCTAAAAACTCTTTCTTTAAAAATTGATAGTAATTATAATCCTAAAGAAACTAAACTTTCTAATTGTAATAAATCATTTTCTCTATAAAATTCTCTCCTTAAAAATTTATAGTAATTAAAATACTAAAACAACTAAATTTTCTAATTATCTAATAAAAAATTTAATTTTTTTTAAAAAAAGCCTTCGTGCCTTGCACGGGATATGGAGGCTAGTATATTATAAAGATGAAATTGTGGGTAAGAAAACCCACATTATAAATACATGGCCCAATATATTAAAAAAAATAGATATTTCTGCCAAAATTAATCCTTAAAATTTAAATAATTTTTTTTATAAAAAATGCCCGTTCATAGAATGGCCCACACAAGACTAACATATTATAAAGATAAAACTATGGGTTAACGCAACCATTTCTACTTAGGTGTGGGTTAAAAACACCCACATTATAAACATACGACCTAATGTATAGAAAAATGCATATTTCTACCCAAATTTATCTTTAAAATTTTTAAAAAAAATTATAAAAAGTGCTCTAATGAACTGGCCACACAAGACTATTTAAGATATACATTGGGATGAACCATTAGAGTGAAAAGGTAACAAGCCCAGATTTGAGGGAAGATAGTGAAGACGGTCGCCTAGGACCCCTAAATTTTTTAATACCTTATATATATTTATATATATAAATAATACCAGGAAAAAATTATGTATATACAACTACGAAAAATTATTTTATAAGTTACACAAAGAAAATACCTCTAATTAAATAAAGGGCCCTTAAAAAAATAACCTACCAAACCCTCACGGGCCTCTTGCTAAAACTAACCCCCCTTTTTTTTCTCTCTCTCACCTAAACGTAAACCCGTTTAAGAAGAAAAATAAAATCTAACACTAGAAAGCAAAAAAAATCCTCTCTATCTCATATTGGATCAAATCATGTCCTTTCTATGATTTTGTTAACACTAATATGAAAAAAATCATAAGAAGGATTACTCAAATGTGTGGATTCTTATAGAATATTATTAACTATACCATTATATATAGTTGTCTTCCGAGAAAGAATTTTTTCAAAGTTGAAGTTGATCAAGTGTTATCTTCGATGAACCATGTCACAAGAAAGATTGAATGAATTAGCTATGTTATCTATTGAAAAAATTATAATAAAAAATCTTGATTTTGAAAGTTTAATTGATCATTTTGCAGCCAAAAATGCGAGAAGAATAATCTACAAGTGATTATATATATATTTTTTATTTTCTTAGTTGGTTGTACATTGTTACGAGAGTTTTTAAGAAATGATTGTAGACGTTAGTTTTGATCTAGATACTGTAGAAGAACTTAATTGTAGTTGATCATATTGCAATATTTTTTGTTATCGTAATTTATTAAAAGAAATTTTTTTTTTGGATAGTTACATTGTTTTCAAAATTATTATATAGGGCCCAGATTTCAAGAGTTCGCTTTAGGCCCCCAAAATCTCAGATCCAGCCCGAAAGGTAACTAAGTTAGAACTGAAAGGGCATTCAATTAATTTTTTTTCCTACCTAATCATATTTGAGTTGCTTGAGAGTAACTTCTTAGATTATACTGACGTGGCTCAACCTCATTGCAGAAAACTTGTTTGCTTAAGATGGAAGCACCACATGGCATGAGTGAGGTTCAATTATAATATAATAAAGATTTTCATAATGATATAGATGTAGTAAGTCATCCATTATGACAGAAAAGAGGAAAACCCGCATCAAAACACAAATTATGAAAATCCCTCCCCAAGAATAATACATCACAGCCTTGCTAAAGCATCAACTATAAAAACCACGAGAATAAATTAGGTGGAAAATTCAGTAGGTAAATCAAACATCCTAATACCATCAATATGCAACAATTATTCCGATAAAGATCCAAACAATTATAATATATAATTGATTTGAAAGCAAAGCCTCGTTTAAGTCATATATAATCATATACAAATAATGGTAGTGTACTTTTACTAACCTTGGTAAGGACCATGACTGGAGTACATCCTAGTCTGAATAAAATATTTTAATTAATTTTCATGAGTTGTGTCTCTTGGAGTGTCTTTTTAGGCCCAAGAAATGTGTCTCTATAGAGAGGCACCTTGTGGTTTATGGAGAGTCATCATAGACTCTATATAAACCCTCCTCTTCTTCTCTTTTTTGAATCAAATTTTGTGAGTCATGTTTTTTAGTAGTGTGAGAGAGTACAATAATTGTCAGTTCGCTAGGGCGTATAAATTGGAGTGCTACTTCTGTACGACACGATCGTTGTATCCTGAGAGATAGACGTCCACAGAACAGTTGGCACCGTTGCGGGGACGAATTTTTCAAATAAGTTTCTTTTTTTATTTATTTCTATTTTTTTAGTAATCCAATTTTCAAAAAACCGAACCCAAATTTTCAACAGATCTTTCCGTCTAACTCATTTATTTTTACTATATTATTTTTCAATCATCGGATCCATACTAACTTAAACATGAGAGGGTCTTTGCAAGTACCCCTAGCTACCACCGTTGGGACTCGAATCGAGACGACGAACCATGAAGCCGAGGAAATCTACTGCCGAGTTGAGGTCTTACAGAAAGTGGTCACCACACATTTGATATGCAATATTTAAAATAGACCTCATCCACTTGTGAGTATTAGAATGTGCAAATCAAGCATTCCTCAAAGTTTTTGCATGCACACTCCCTTAGTACAAATTCAGCATAAAAAACATGTGCAATGCATGTACATGATCCTCGTTGGAATAATTCAACTTTTCAATCAATAAAGTTCAAGGTTTTCTTTTATCTTTTCTTGTGGATTCAAAAGAGAAAAAAAAAAAAAACTCGTAGAATCGAAGTTCATCGACTAGCTTCAATATTAGGCATTCCGCTGTATCAGATCAGGTTTTGTAGGAACAAGGTTGGTCTGGTAACTTAGCTATCAAAATTTTAAGATCCATTGCAAAACCAACAGATTTATTAGGGCCCGTTTGGTTCGTGATCCAAAAACTTGTTTTCAAAAACTAAGTTACACCTATAATAATATACATCTTGTACTACATCCAAAACTGTTTTAGGATTTACAATAAAATTATGTAGGATTTTGTAAAACAAAAAAATATTGTTTTATGTGTTTTCAATGAAATCATATAGGATTTTATAGTAAAGTGAAAATGCAATTTTAGATGTGATACAATATATAGTTTAGTTCAAGTCTAAATTAGTTTTTGAAAACAAGTTTTTGGATCGCGAACCAAACAGGCCCTTAACTTTTACAAGACCAATATTTTTTTATTGAATCATGGCATTTACAGAGTCTATTAACAAGCCTAACTGTGGGAAAAGAATCTGAATTCTTAATGAGTTTCTTATTCAGTTTTGATGTGTTCATACAGAATTTATTCACGACCGTATCTGAGCATATGCGGCATAAGCAACCGCATAGGGCCCCCAAATTTTGAGGACCCCCAAAATTACATGTTACTTATACATATATATAGAGGGAGGTTATATAGCACCTCTTATAACCCCCCGTATGTGGGGCTCACATACAATGCATTCAAGGGCTAATTTTAGAACCAGATGATTTCGGGTGAGTATGTTCTCCTCACCATGTAGATCATCCTCTCCAAAACTCAACCCCTTGATGCATTTCATGTGGGCCCTACATGAGTTAATTTATTATTTTATTATCAAACTCCTAGTTGCATGGAAATCGTTCCCATTTCTATTTCTTTATTTATTTAGAATAGAAACTCCTAATTATTTATTTAGAATATATAAAAACTCTTAAATATATTATAATAACAATTCAACAAATTGTATTCTTTGTTATGTATCACTTTTTTCTTTTTTATTTTTCAAGGTTCTATTAGGATTTTTTAACCTTAGCTATTTTATCATTTTATACTTTTGTTTATAAAAATTTTATGAGAATCTGAACTATACTAACTCCACGTAAATTTTTTTTTAATTATGCTATGTAGGCAGCCCTAAAATAACATGAGTGCCACACATTTAAATAAATAAATAAAGACTAAATTTTATATTTTTTTTAAGTTTTGTAACGATTTCTTATTATCGCAATTTAAAAAAAAATCGTGAAGTCATTTTTTTAGTTTATCTATGGGGCCCCGTTTTAAGATTTCGCTTTGGGCCCCCAAAATTTCAGGGCCCTGAGTTTATTATCTTTCTATTCATATATCCTAAAAGTAAAGATCAGCCCTCTTGAAAGATCAAGTCATCCTGAACATTTTGACTCTATTATCATGTCTTTACTGAAAGCAGATCTAAAAATAACTTACCCAGATTGCTTATTTGATTTATCCAATTTTGATAGCATTAGATCAGAATTGCACTGTATATCATCAATTAAAGACGACTAGAAACGAAAGGCTCACGCTTTATTTGATCCCTCAGAACTCTCCTCAGTAACTTGTTTGAAGCAGTTCGAGGGAACTCCGGAACGATCTTAACATACCTCACCTGTTTTTTAGAGAGAAAGAATGAAAATGAAAAAGAAAAGAAAGAGCTTATATCAGTCACAGAGCATAACCCGAAAGGAATTTAATCACTAATGATACCTTAAACAAGGGATTAAGGTTGCTCTGAATGGCCCTTGAGAATTTCCTCATCAACTGGTCTGGCTCGCAGTAAGATTCTTTCTTTAGTACCACAAATATAACCAACTGTTCAGGTCCACCATTTACTGGTGCAATGCTAATTGCAGCAGTCTCCAACACATTCTCGTCAGCTCGATCACATACGCGTTCAATTTCAACTGAACTTGTCTGCACATCAAGAGACATGTTGAGGCTCTTGTTCCAGTCGAAAACTGAAGTGTTACTTTTTAGTGCTCGTATTAGAGGTGAGACAGGAGAAAATATACCTTGACACCGCCGAGATTCATGGTGTCATCAGCTCTACCCTGTACTACAAAATAACCGCCAACAGTTCTCTTAAGTATATCTCCATGCCTTCTGAGTTGCTGCCAATCAATACTTAATCATGTAAGGTACTGCATTCCGTGAAATAATCTTTGATAACTTGTCTCTAGAACTACTGAAGTAGTTGTTAAAAGTCGAAGATAAAAATACAACAATACCATACCATTCCATTGTACGTCGGCATTCCTTTGAAGTAAACCTTTTCATGATCAGCATTGAGCAATCTATCAGTAGCTCCCATATAAATAGGAAATAACCCGACCTCTCCGACACAAGGTTGATCATTTGGCTGTTATTTATACATAGTTTTAAGTATTTCAGTCTGAATACATATATATATATATATATATATATATATATATAT
>MVGT01000505.1:3237-106483 GCA_002174775.1 Macleaya cordata | reverse complement strand
TATATATCTTTATAAAGTACTGCTTATAGATGGAAATCAGAAATCAAACCAAGAAGTTCTCACATAAGCAACACCATGCTCATCAAGGATGACAAACCCCGTTGTCATCGATGCTGTGCTGAATGCTCCAAAAGCTTGTGGCTGCAACAAGCTCCCTAGAATATATGAAGATGAAAGCTCGGTACCTCCACAACATTCAACAATGGGCTTGTAATATGATCTTGAAGAAAGCCATAGATCATCATCAACATTTGAAGCCTCTCCGGTAGAAGCAAATAACCTGCACAGAAACATAAATAAATTCAGTCTAAGAGAGTTTGTTCACCAATACAAAGGCTTGAATTGATTGAGATCACATAGACGATTTACAAGTCTAAGTTCATTGATACATAGGAGTTGATATCCGGGCTATCTTTGTCTTATCACATTAGGGCTATTTTGTCGTTTGGATCTCGCGTATATGTTTGGGTTTTTTTAGTAGGATATGGTGTTTTATCATGCTTAGCATTCTATTAGAATTGTTTATTTTCCTCACTGCTAGGATTTGATGTTTATAAAAATTTCCCATGTGATAGTTTAGGGACATTTTGAGATTGATTAGTTGAAACTGAATTTCCTCGATCCTCTATCTTCTAAATTTCTCCTTTTCTCCCTCTTTCGTTCTAGATCATGAAGTTAAAAGCCGTAAAATCACCTTATCTTTGTCCAGTCAAGACCATCCATACACTGAGTACTCTTCCAAGCTTTCACCAAGCTTGGCACTGTACCTAAAATAGTAACACCTGCATCCTGCACATGTTGAATCAAACAAGATGAATAAGGAGGTCATTATCTAATGAAGAGAAAATCTCTGCAGACGAATATGGGTTTGCTCAGTAATCTATTGTCATTATCACCTGAATAAATTTTCCAAAACCTCGATCGAGAGGAGAGCCATGATAAAGGGCTAGAGTAGCGCCACTAAGAAAGCAAGAATATAGTACAATTGGTCCCATCACCCACCCTAAATTTGTGGGCCAACAAAAGATATCTCCTACTCGGGTGTCGCAAAATGCCCATGAATCAGATCCACTACGGATTGGCGAAAGCTGTGTGCATGGAATAGCTTTCGGATCTCCTATTAGGAAGTTCAAGCACAATGAATCATTTAAAACAATGTAAACACGTATCACAGAAACAAGTATAAATATTGAGATAGATGATATTTCTACCTGTGGTTCCTGATGAAAAGAGTATATTTGTTACAGATTCTATTGGTTGGTAAACTGGAGAGTAATAGTTTGGACTGCAAAAGGGAATTGTTTGATCAATAGATGAAGTGATAGCTTGTAAATATTTAGTAGTCCTCAACTAGTTTATTCTAGATCAATGCAGGTATTTCATCAAACGCCTATCGAAAAACTAAAGAACTAGTTCAGTAAATCAATTAGTAGTTAAAACAATATATGTACCTTAAAAGGTGATCGACAGATGAAAGAAACTCTTTCCAAGACAAATCTAGCTCCCTTAGTTGCACTTCCTCGTCCTTTCCGGTGGCAGGAATCACAATAGCTTTACATGAATCAGCTTCTACAACACGGCTGCCAGAAAAACAAGATCAATGTTGAAATCCATTAAATTCTTCATTATTTTCTGTTCTCTGTTTCGATGCACAAGGTACTGTGTCAATGTCCAACATGACTAAGACGAGTTGTATTCCATAAACTTCAAAAACATGATTTTTATGTAACAATAAGGGATAGTATTGCTAGAAACTCTTATTTTATTTTCCATATAACTATTAACAAGAAAATCCATATCTGTGATACTATATAAGCTAAAACAAAAATTTAAATTGGAAGTCTTAGAACCCATAATCTGTTACTAATACTAATCAATATAGGTAAAGAAAAATAAACCAATACCGAAGTGTTGCCCAAAGTTCCATAAAACTGGGCTTGTATTATTGTCAATAAGTAAAATTTACCTGTATAGAGGAAATTTTCTTCCTCCTCTTACTATGAAATCCTGGACAAAAAGTGAAGAGGAAAGCATCATTTTGTAGATTCAAAGAAGAGAAAAGAAAAGAAAAATACTATTTCCTTGCTTACTGAAGTTTTGAAAATAACTAGCTTTGGCTTTCATAAAGATTCATAAGGGTTTTGCATTACAGCTACTGGTGGCAACCAAGAAATCTCATTTTCTCTAATTTCTAGAACGATTTTGTTTACTTTCAAATCTGTCAGAAGTTCTCCTTGAATTTTTGTCAAAACTTATCTTACAAAACCAGAGGCATGCAAATATTTGCGTGACAAGCCATTTCTGGTTTAGCACCAAGCATCAATAAACATGAAATTTGCTCGTTGAATCAAACGGGGACTATAATATTATGATTAGGAAGTATACTACATTATCTGTTAAAGAAAATTTGTTTTCTACAATTCTATCTAATTTCATACTGCTGAAATCAGAAAAGAAAACTTTAGAGCCTAAACATATTTATCATGCTTGAAATAGTCATCTATTTTGTGTGTGGAATTAATGAAAAGACCTGAGTAAAGATGCCCTTTGCTTTGGACACACGCAACCGCGTTGCAATTTCCTTTGCAGCAAAGCTGTCAGCTATTGATACAACAACACACCCTGCAAGTATAACTGCTAAATATATGATAACTGCAGTGATTGTCATTGGCATGTCAATTGCAATTGCGTCACCCTTTGAAAATGTTGCGTCAACAGCATTTGCCACGAGCCTGTAAACCATGTTGGTAATGCATACAATTAAAAGACAGAAAGGGCATGGAGGGACGGATTTTGTACATGAAGTTACATAATCTTTTAGAATGGAAGAGAGGATGGTAAACAGAAGCATACATCACTTGGCCTCTTAGTTCCTTTAACGTCAAACGATTGACAGGGAAGTCGTCGAAGCCTTCATCTCTCCATACAACAACCACACTGTCATCATCTTTTTTCGGAGAATTCATAGGTAACAGACAACTTTCTGCAATATTTAGAACTGCACCAGGCAGCCATGTTCCTCCCTGCTTTGACTTGTCGGTGGTATCAAGAATACATTTAGGGCCTTGTTGAAAAATGAGAGAAAGTTCTTTCAGAGCTAATGACCAGTAGACCTGAATATTGTAAGTAAATTATCAATTTCAAAGCAAAATGCAGCTCTGTTCAATTTATAAGGGACTAGTGGGACAGCATGTGCATTGTACATGTGTTTAAGACGACGAATATATGAAAATGGTTCTTATGGTGTATAGATTAGATTCTCTCTCATGATTAGTCAAGAGGGGGAGATAAATCTGAAGCGGAGGAGTAAAATGTTATAAGAAGCTGTTTTGAGGAGTAAATTTCGTAAAAGCCTCCAAGGAGCAGGCCCTCTTACATTCATGACACGTACATTATGTTTTCTTGTGACAATAATTGATGGTATATATAGATATAGATAGATATAGATACATAGAATCAGTACATGCCATATCTTCTACTTGCCTCCTATATATTAGTGTTTATATACAAACATTTTTCTTCAAATAATTGAAGACTTAGATATAATATATACCTCTGGATTCTGAACAGAGAACTTATGAAAGAGAGTATAGCTAGTAATAGGGTCCTGATATGAATCCCCCAAAAGCTTTGGACCATGAACTTCCATTAATCTCCCCAGATTTGTTTGTTTAGCCTCCAAACTGCAGGCATTTTTTAATTTGCACACATTGAGATCAATCAACTCATTTAGATGTGTTAACATTAAGGAACAAAAAAAAAACATTCATAGGCCAAAATGGCATCATATATCTATACTATATATAAACAAAAAACCCCTTTTCGTCAACCTGACGTTTGGCCTTTCAAAATATGGACTAATATACCCATTTCCGAAACTGAATACTAATAGGATTGTGGGCTAATTAATAAGTAACAACAAGAGCATGCGTGATTGAATCTGCTAACTAACCTAACAAATTTAAGTAATATTTTCACCTTACACCTTTGGCTTCCTTTTTATTTTTTCTTTTTTTGTCGTGTTCGTGCTTCCTAATGTATGTTACGATACGTGTGTGAGCGACTAGTATATATACTGTATAGTTATAGAAGGTTGATTACTAATTTATATACAAATAATATTGTTGAAATTTGTTTGGGTAGTTTTTAATTATGTTACTACTGTTTTGAACCATAAGACATATTTAGTTGCTTGAAATAATGGACAGACAGGGATTGAATGTCAAGTTCAAATGGGGTTTTGGCTATGTTTTTGGGTTGGTTTAAAATTTCTTACAATTGCAGAGGTTCCTATAGCAGTGCTGTTCAGTTCTAGTTCATGAACACTTTTACATGTACAGTTTCTAGTGGTAATTAAGGGGGAAAGGGGGTAGTATTTCCCCAAAGTTTGAGAGTATAGGAGGTACTAAATATTAATTTCCAAAAGATTAGAGTGCTACTACAAAAATGCCCATACCCAATCACATTGTATGGTCTTCTCGACCCAAGTCAAATGAAGGTCAAGAAAACCAAACAAATCCCCCATGAGTCACATGGAGGGTGTGGGTCAACAAAATTGAACCAGAAAGAAGAGAGGGATCAAATTTTATTTATTCCACCAAATAATGATATTCAGCCCACCAAAATCTACTCTTAGCTATTGATGTGGCAGCATTTCAATAGACACCTTTAAGATAAAGTCTTATATGTGATACTTTAAGATGTGCGCCCCTGCATAGTGCTTAAGTTGATCATGTGGGTATACTCATTTCAAAGGACTGAATAGCAACTGAAAATTTAAAAGGATAATGCTATACTTACAGTAGAATCCTACAGAATTGAAATCTGACGGTAGTGTGTATTCACACATCTTTGTGATTTGCATCACATATTGCGTCAAACTTAATTAATGACGTGACCTGCAACTATTGGCACCTTTTGCCTCTAATTGTTGGTGCAGGCACCAATGATTGCACGCCACATCATTAAATCTGCATATTATGAACGTGTGGCATCACTCATAGCAATTTAATGCTAAATTTACAGTAAAATCCTACATAATTAATTTCCTACCGAAAGGAAATCTGGCAGTGGAACTATAAAAGGTGAGAAGTCAAGAAGAAGAGTGGGGTGGAATAATAAATAACTTACAGAGAAGGGAACCAATAAAAGGGAAGGCCTCTGGTGGAGACATCCCACCCAGCGTACACACTGTAATATACGAGCTGGTGAAGACTATGCGGATGCCATGGTTTCAGCAGTTTTTGAGCCGAAATCTCTCGCCATATGTCCATAGGGTCCGACCCTGTTCCTCCTCCGACTCGAGCGATGGCTCCTTTAAGTGCTTTGTGAAAGACTTCAGCCTCTTCAATAGACAAACCTGTTCCAACAATTTCATTTACTCCTACTTCGCCAATACTTGTTCCAAATTGTAGTCTCTCGTCAGACACCATGTTTTCACATACAAATTTTGATTTCTGCACTCTCTCTCTCTCCTCTTTCTCTCTCTAAGATGGAAATCAGTCTCTGTTAATTTATTTGTATATATATATTTTCGTATCACCAACAACAACAACAACAACAACAACGAGTTAGGAAGAGAGCGGTTTGGTTGGGGACCGATGGATGGGAAGTACGGGGGTAGTTGGAGAGATGGGGATCGTGGGCTGTATGGAAATTGACCTTTAATTGATTAATTAATTAATGCGCCAGTGGTACTCTTATAGAAACGTGGTGAATTAGATTTGTAGGTGGTTTGTTTTGTTTGTTTGGATCGGAGATACTTTTCTATTACGGTAGTGCTAGGGCTACCGAAATCCCTACCGAATTTGCTACAGCAGGCACATTTCACGGTGAGATTCATAACACTTTAGGATGGGATGCGAAATACGAGGAGATGCAAATCACTTTGACCGTTGGATGCTTGAGTGGTAGCAAATTCTGTAGGAATTTGCTGTAACTCAAGCATTACCGTTTCTATTAAGAAGGGTCCTTCCCACCCCAACTCCATTTCATTCATCGAGTTGGAGACACGTTACAAATTTACAACCATTCGTACTCATTTGTTACGTGTGTTTATTTTTGTCTTGGAAAATGCTAAACTTACCGCATTTTTCTATTGCAAACCTTACTATATAGTCATTCCACAGTTCTCAAATAATCTCACTCCTTGTGATTTGCGTCATTTCTAAATTGACGCAAATACTCTCCTAAATAGCTTTTGCAGTAAGGTTGGCAGTACACTTTGCAGTAAGTGTAGCACAATCGTTTTGTCTTGTAGTTTCTTTGTGAAGTAATCGGAACCCGACAACTTAGACATACAGACATTAATGAATTCAAATTGATTGTAGATTGAGATAGAGAATTTTAAAATCGACAGTGCTAGGGTAATAGAGAAAGCTACAGAATTTGGTACATAAGGCACAATTTAGATTAATATCACTTTGGGATGGGGTGCGAATTACGAAGGTATGTGAAACATATTGACTGTCGGATTAGCCTCTTCTGTAGGAATTTGTTGTTGCTCTAGCATTTCCATTTTAAAATATAAAATTAATAAAAATAGATACAAGGTAGATTTAATGCGGTTCAATCTTATCATCGACTTATATCTACAACAGATAATATCTAGGAGCTATTTTGGAGATCTTGGAGTGTCCATCTTGGGAAATTAAATATCATTTATCTAGAGATATTGCCTATCCGAACATGTTGATCCTTTAATGGGTAATGCTATAGGTACTCCTAAGATGACTCCCATGATGACTTTCAGGACGAGGTGACAAGATCTGCTTCAAACTTTAAAGAGTTTGAATCAACTTTATACAAGCAAATCTCGCCACCTCATCCTGTGAGTCATCCTGAGAATCAGCCTAGGAGTACCTATAACATTATCCTCCTTTAATATTTAGATGGAACCCACAATTCAAGAAATACTCTACCCACTATAATTGTATAGTAGATTTCGGATTTTGTCAAATATGAAATGACTATTGTTATTCCATGAAAGACAGTTCCACCGTTGGATTATCTTTAGGTAGAAAATTATGTAGGATTTTGAAGTTTAGCATTATCTATTATTATTACTTTTTAGCACTTAAGTTTTTTTTATTGGTTGTGACTTAGGTTGATTCGAATAGGAATATCAACTGTATAGATGGTATAATAGGTAAGAGTTGAGTAACTTGAGTTCAATATTTTGTAGTTGCGAGGGGATACTTGACCCCGGGTCTTAAAAAAATCTTATTAAACCCCTGCATTTTAAGGGCCCATATAGGTTGATCTAAGGGCTAATATTTGGTGAGGATCTTCACATCACCGTAGAAAATCATTCCTAAAAAAATCAGCCCATTCTAATATCTTTACATCAAAATTCTATAAAATGAACATTGTTTTTTCTGTTGATTCAATTTTCAAGTCTCCATTCTTCTTTCTCTACTTTTAAGTTGTAAATTGTAATTCATTATTAATTTTTTATTTATTGGGGAAACCTGTGATTTTGAAACCTACGGTTTAATTTTTAAGTCATAATTTTGAAACTAGAGTTTTATTTTTATTAGTTTTTAATTTGTAAACCTATAATTAATTTATTTTCTAACCTATATAACAATCAACAAGAAATTATTTAGGTTTGATTTAATTTTAAAAGGATTTATTTTGGAAACTAGGTTTTAGTTTTTAAACTGCCCATTTTGAAGTTCGGCCCTGCATGGGGAGCATCATGTCACGGTGAAATAGTGACAAAGTGGGTTTAGTCTCACATCAATTGGCTAAGGGAGATCCTTGGAGTTTATATGGGTTTGAGTCAACTCCGACTAATAGGCTAGTCTTTTGGGTTGGAAGCACGAACCTGTGACAAAGTGGTATCAGAGTAGACCCGACCTAATTCGATATCACTCCAGGCGCCCACACATTTGCATCTTGGTCAAACTATTAGAAAATAAGGTTTTTATCTCCACCTCCCCACACCGACACCACATCCACAACCACCATCTTCAGTAGTTAATAATCATTATTCATTTATTTACCTTACGAATAACATTTTCGGGGCCGGTGGCATGGAAAATTTGTCAAGAAAACTACACTTGAAAATTCTAGACTCACCCATCTTCTCAACTACTAAATTTACCTACAGATGTGGATTCAATAAATAAAATTTACAGAGTGAATGTTCAATGAATAATGTGGAACTCTCACTTCTCTTCTCTCTGGGTGAGAAATCTCAGATGAATGTAGAAGCACCCGCAATCTTTGAGACAAACCAAGTTTTGCCCAATAACTGGTGAACCGGTCCAAAAACCCCGGTCCAAAAACCGGGTTGGTTCAACCCCGACTCAGTAATTTTTTAAAAAACCGTCCTTTTTTGCTTGAACCAGTTGACCCGAACTGTTGAACCAGAAACCCAAGTGAACCGTCCTGTTTTTTTACTGGGTCTTAATATATATATTTTAAAAAATTGCATCTAGAAAGGTTTGAACCTAGGAAGGTTAAGTAATGGACTTTTTTACCATCTAAGCTAGGTAGCTTTTGTTGTTTACTTTCGTAAGTTTTTCTATTTATAATATATTATTCATGTTTTTAATATACAATTCTTTAGTGGGTTATTTGGGTCAACCCATTGGTTGACCCGATTTGACCGAACCCAATGACTTTTCCGGTTCAATGACCGGGCCGATTTTTAAAACATTGAGATCAAGTATTGTAGTTTATGGGTCTTACATGGAGATGATCTAAGAGTTGGTTTCAATGGAGGTGATCTCCTCACCATGTAGATTTCATCCTTACTGAAAATTAACCCGCTCTTAATAAAAGAAA
Organism: Macleaya cordata; assembly: GCA_002174775.1. NCBI lineage: Eukaryota > Viridiplantae > Streptophyta > Magnoliopsida > Ranunculales > Papaveraceae > Macleaya > Macleaya cordata. The sequence continues at coordinate 97,690 of MVGT01000505.1, read as the reverse complement.
AAAATTAAACCACATAATTTTTTATAAAGTTAGAAGTTTTAAAATGATTTTTAGAAGAAAAAAAATAAACCCCCCCAAAAAATCACATGAGAATAAACAATTAATAGCAGAACACTTCTAACCTCTAATATTTTGAGGATTTGAAGGAAAATAAAATAAAATCCCATACATATTCTTCATCTTAAAATACGTAAAAACCAGAAACCCTAATCTTAGAAATTAAGAAGATCAATCAATCAATCAACCAAGTTTTTGATCAGTTGATAAGAAACTATACATCACCATATCCCTAGTTCTTCCCTCGTAAATGTAGTATTTTCTAAGTACACCTTCCTTTTTGAACCCAGCCTTCTCTAACACCCTTTGTGAGCCCAAATTTTCAGCATCAACTAAACCTTCAAGTCTCTCTAAATGTGGCCAATCCTTGAATATAGAGTCCAAAACCATCTTAACAGCTAATGTTGCAATCCCTTTACCCCTGTGTTCGGATGCTAGGACATAACTAACCTCACCCCGGCATCGATTTTTGCCTCGATTTGGTACAACAGAAATTGTACCAATTGGTCTGTTTTTCACACAAATTGCTTTGCACCAAGGATCAGAGATAATACAATCCTTCATGTAATTCAATGCATCTTCTTTTGATGTATATGTTTCCCATCCACAAACCATGAAATCGTCCACGTCGGAAAGCTCGAACGGTCGGATAGAGATCTTTGGTTTTCCCTTCTCATCATCTTGATTCTCTCCATGGGCTTTGGCAGAAATTTCCTCCATCTCTCAACTTAATTGCAGTGAAAAATCTTGCTTAGTTTAGTTGTGAACTGGGATTAATACATAAAAAGGAAACGAAAAGGAGCAAACAGTGTCTTAGCCGGCCTCAGTTTACCTTTTTATCCCCAAAGGAAACTTAAGGGATAAGTTATGTACAGTAACAAGTATTCATTAGTCTTTCACTCTTTCTTAATTTTTTTTTTTGAGAGAAACACTCTTTCTTAATTATTATCGCCCTACATTCTTATTGTAAAAAAAAAAAAATCAGATAAAATGAAAAGCGCAATCACCGTTGATTTTTAGTGTTTTTAATTATAAGATGATGGCATTACAAATTTTAGAATGTATTAATTTTCTGTGAAGATGATCAATATTAGGAGGAGAACATCTCCACCTTATATATCATCCCTTAGATTAACTTTATGTAGGCCCCACAAATGATATATGAATAACAATGTATCTTTATCTTCTTTCTTATTTTATGTGTTCATATCTCTATGACTCTAAATATAAAGGGGGAAGGTTATTGCACCCCCTCTTAGAACGCCCCCTTATAACGCCCCCTCCTGTGGGGCCCACATACGATGCATCCAAGGGCTGATTTTTTTATGGATGTTCTTCTCAATATGTATATCATCATATTAAAAAATCAGTTCGTTCTAAAACTTCTAATCTCTTCAAATTAACCTTTAAAAATTTGTAACTATTTAGCAACTATTTGAGGGGTGAAATAATTATCAATTTTTGATAAGTAATTTGAGGGGGTTAAAAGTTTTAGAACAGACTGATTTTTTAATATGATGATATACATATTGAGAAGAACATCCCATAAAAAAATCAGCCCTTGGATGCATCGTATGTGGGCCCCATAGGAGGGGGCGTTAGAAGGGGGCGTTCTAAGAGGGGGTGCAATAACCTCCCTCATATAAAGGGGCTGGCCCTTATCCATATTAGGGCTGGAGCGAGTCTTTTGAAGAGACTAGAAAGGGAGAGAAAATCCAGAGAAAGAGAAAGAAAGGGAGAGAGAGAGAGTCTGGTTTTAAGGGGGTGGGGCTTAGCTATTGAGCTGTACGTCTGCCCGTCCCACATAGGGGCTGGATTAATCCACCCCAAGTTCTACATTTCCAGCCTACCAATATTTTAAATATATTACATAGTTTTGATTGTGTTATTCATACATTCTTCTTACACTAGTGGATCCTACATAGAGAGAATCTAAGAGTTGATTTTGCGTAACGAATATCCCTTTCATTGTTTAGATTATATCAACCTATTGGTTGTCTCTAAGTGGGCACACCTAATACCCACTTTATTCTTACATTCTGCTTATACCTATTTGCGTGCCCTTGTAGAGATGATCAAATGGCTGAATTTTTTTGGTGGTGATGATTTTCTCATTTTGTAGATCAAAATTAGGTGGTGGTGGAGGTTGGTTTGCGAGGTGGGATATGCATAATTTGCTAGCTTAGTGAGAAGGCAAATTTGTTAGGAGAATATCAACTCACACACTCGTATGAGAGTCGAGGCCCGTGTACAATAGAAATTCTACCAATTTTAGTCGTTTGATTCATATATTTAGTGTCTGTTGTTGATACAGTTTAGAACTAGGTTTAATGCTTGTTAGAATTGATTTACTCATCTATCAGAAAATAGGTTCACCTCTTCACAAAAAAAAAAAATGGCAACGGTTATGTCCTCCAATTGTTAGGATATCAAGTATGGGATATTGTATTTTAATATATATATCGATATAATTTTGAGAGTGAAAACTAGATTAAATAAAAATAGAAAGAATAAAGAATGTTATTTACAAGTGGAGAAGCCAAATGGCTTCAAAAGGGGAGGATTGGATGAAATGATCTTTTACAAGAACAGAGCATCCCAATTGAAAATACAACACACGAAAGGGACTCTAAATTCTGAATATAGAGAGGTTGTCCAAAAGTGAACTAGTGATTTGACCTCGATTGTCAGTCTATCTGAGTCCTTGATCTTCCCTTCAAAAGCACGGCGGTTTTGTTCTAGCCAGATTGTCCAAAAGATTGCTGCCGGTATGAATTGCCATAATAGCTTCCCTGATTTGGAGAAGCCATTTGAGGACCAGCAAAATGCCAGGTCGAGCACAGTTTTGGGGAAGCACCAACACCAACCAAAGAGCGGAAGAATTTGATTCCATATAGATTTGGCGAATGGGCAATGTAATAAGATGTGGTCTGGTGATTCCTCGCACTGTAGACATAAGAAGCATACATTTGGCAGTTGATGCCCCCTCTTTTTGAGATTGTCTAATGTTAAGATCTTTCCCAATGACGCCTGCCACATGAAGAAGCAAATTTTTGGGGGTAGTTTTGAGTTCCATACTATTGCAGATGGGAAATCCAAATTTTGGTTACCACTGAGATGTTCGTATAGTGATTGCACTGTGAAATTTCCTTTTGGGGTAAGTGACCACGAGAAGGTGTCTGCCTCGTTGTTTAGGAGTGGTGGTGCTGGGCCAATTGCTTGCAAGAGTTCCGCTAATTGTGGCATCTCACTGTTGTAGATCTCGCGACTAAATCTGATGTTCCAGTCACGCTGCCCAGAATGTGATTGGGTAGTAAATTGCTGTATTGAACCCATTTTTGATGAAGAAATTATATATAGTGCTGGTGCCAAAGACTTGAGTGTTCTTTGGCCCACCCAAACATCCCACCAAAATGAGATACCATTTCCAGAGTTAATTTTGTGCCTGGTCAATTTTAGACTGATCTCTGCATGGTCAATTTTATATATATCGATATAATAAATAACTAAAAATGATACTAGATAAATTGATACATACCAATTAGGGGTGAAAGTCGGACATGTTGAACTCGACAAACTAGTGACCGACCAACATTGAATTAGGATGGGTAAAAAAATTATTAGGCACAGATTTTGGTTCAGTCAGAGAAAGTGTTTGTAGGAAAAAATTTAGATTTGTTTGGTCAGAGGGCTCGAGAAACCCATCCCAACTCAAACCCAATAGTTATGTATATATTCTAAATTCTAAAATATTTTTCAATTACAATGGGGTTTTTTGCCAAATCCCCTTTCACGATTCTTAATTATTTGTCTTATATGTTTATAGTGGTCTCTACTTCCCGTCTTCCTTATCTACATGGAACTAAATATATGAACCCAAACAACTAAAATAAAACTTTCTAGTCCTCTTTCCATCTTCTTCGTCTTGATCGATGTAGGATTGAATATATGAAATTATGAACGACTTAGAGCAAGTGCTATAGACACCTCAAACAATTAAAAATAGTATTTTTCGAGGATAGGGCAAGTACTATAGGAACTCCAAACAACCGAACCCCTCCCTCTGGTCCTAGATTTTGGGATGGGAGCAAAGAGTTTGAGGGAGGAGGCAGAGATCGCACGGCACAATCTCTGCCGTATGGCATAGATTTCGGTGTTTAAGTAAGAGAAGTGTGAGGCGGTTCTTGATGAAGGATGCTTGTATGTTATAAATTTCCTAAAATAAGAAAGATGTTGATCTAATCAAACGGCTATTAATCATTAATCAAAGATAACATTTATAGATAATCAAATTAGGGCAAACATTCTTCTATGGGTCACGGGACCAATATTGCCACGTGGTAAAAATAACATACGACACTTTTGTTTCTTGAAAGGGATTTTTCAACCTAATTTTTTAACTAATTCAACAATATTCGGTCTCCGGAGCCATGGTGGGTTGTAAAAGGGGGCTGAAATATCCGTCGCCCATCTAAAAGAGAAAGACCATAACAAACAACAAGAAATATGGACCATGACCATTGATATGTATAACTATAATTCTACCAAACAAATGGTCATGGTGGTTAAGTAATCAACTGCATATTTATCAGTTATTACTCCATGGCCGAATCTGTGCCGTATGGCACTATCTGTGCCGCCTCTACAACTTTTTCCATGAAACTTGAACTCCCTCAATCTCTCAAACCCCTACCCTAAATAAACTAAATAAGGGTTTACCATAGCACTTGCCCTTATAGGATTAAGAATATATAAAATTTTCTTTTCGAAAACGAGTCTTATTTGATCATTACTATTATATGGTAAGCCATCTAATAACTATCTTTCATCAACTGAAGTAATCGGATCAACTCGATTTACGTCGCTTGTGTTAGGTTGGGTAGAGGAATTATTTGCCCAATATTCAGTTGGGTTGGGTTTAGAGTTATGAACCTTGGGTTGGGCTTTGTCAAAACATCAACCCCGTCAGACTTTCATCTCTGATTCTAGTATTTTCAGTTCAATCATTTAATTACTAAACTACTTATTAATTTTTGCTTGTATCAAAATTGCATCGAAATGTATAAAAAATATAACAAAATGTATCGGAGTTAAGGGTGGGACTTAGGTTGGCTCAACCAGACTAATCCGAACTTTAGGCTAGTATGAGTACATAGGGGTAATTGAGAAATGGGCAAATAAAGTAGCATAGAAATATCGAATGACAAAGATTGAAACTTAACCTTTTCTCTCACCTAAGGTAGAGATATCTAGTTGTAAATTATAAGGCGGGGACTGAAAATTTTGTTTATATTTTTAATTCATTATGTGTAAGAATTGTTAGTATTTTGTTATTTTGTTTATTTTTAAAATTTTAAAAGATGCTTTGATTTTATATTAACTAAGTTTATATTTCTTTGGCCCCCTTCAAAAAGAAATGCAGGCAGGGTAGAGCTCGCCTTACTAATGAGAGGGGCCGAGTTCGAGAATTGGGTAGGGTCTTGTCCTTAAGATTATGATAAGAAAAGGGTTCAAAACCTCCCGTCCAACAATTGTTTGGATTGATCTGTTGATCTACGATTACCCTTCTCTAAGCCTTAAAATACGACTCCAAGCTAAATTTCATCAATCAGAATGAGGTCTTCCCACTATAGGAGTTCTTTTTTTCTTTCTTTTTTTAAGTTAACTAGTAGTAGCAACTAAAAAGTACAAAAAGTTCAATACGCCTAATCCACCTAAAACTTATTGAAATTTGGCCAACTTGAAAAACCTAAGGAACTCGAGCAAACCGAAGAACACCTTGATTTGTGCTTGGGCAAACCCCGTGGATTCCATAGGTTATTTGGGCATTCTGGGTAAAGGGATGTATAGCTTGGGCTTGGCTTAGCCGTAGAATCTAGTCCGCGTACCCAATTAACCCGAATTTCACCCCTAATTAGAGTTTCTCATAATGTTTCGAGGTGTTTCACAAATTCTAATCTTTTAACATTGTATCATATAATTTCGATGAATTTTTCAATTCTTTAACAAAACTAATACATTCGATCAAAACAAGATTTTAAACCTTGCTCCGTAAGAGAAACGAAGGGTTTCCATATACCCATGTGGGTTCCCACTTATTCGAAGATATGCAAATGTAAAGAAGCAGAGTATATAGTTAAGCCAGTCGCATGTGCCAAGTTTTACGACTGGTAGTATCTGTTGTTGATAACAGCTTAGACTTTGGTTCAATTCCCATTACATCAAGTTACTGATCGATCTCACTAAAAGCAACTAACCTCTTAAAAAAATCCCAGTACATTCTTTTCACCATTTTTTTTTTAAATTTAGCTGGGTAATCCACCTTATGGGCATCAAATTTAACATGAAACCACAACCACTATAGAGGCATTTATGTGGGGTTAGCATTCTTCCCAACCAAGGGCGAAGCCGAGGAGCCTAGACCTGGCAACAGGCTAGGGTTAAGGTTAGGGTTAGCGAGTTTTCGAGCTAGGAAGCCTTAACCCTAACCCTAGACCATTTATTAAACGGGTCACTTTCTCCAACCCTAGTCATAACCCTAACTCTAATAACCCTAGATATATTAATCTTCTCTATTGTTTTAATTTTTATTGATTAAGTTTTAATTAAGAGGGTAAAGAAGAAAATTTTAATTAAGAGAGAACAAATAGAATTAAAATAGAGTTTTAATGAAGACTTAAATAAGGTTTTATATAGAGAGAGAAAACCTGCCCTATGTTTTGGCAGGTTGAAAAACCCCAACCTTAGCTCGGCCCGTTTAATTGACGGATCGAGTTAGGACTGAGTAATTAAGGTTGAGTTAGGGCCGGGTGATTACGGTTAAGTGTTGATTTTGCCTGGTCTAAAGGAGCCACACAATATACTCTATGAACCCCATAAGTATATTACTATTACTACACCAAAATGGGCTTTTTGTAACATATTATTTTGAGGCTTTGTCACGATTATAATCGTGAGGAGCGTTGTCATGTTTATAATCATAACAATCCTCTGCTAAAGGTTATAAAAATTCTATAAATTAATGCTAAAAATATGGTGACCCATACAAACGTGACAAATAAACATAGACCCAAATTTTTTTACGGACCGCACGACTATTTTGGCTCCCGCTTAAATGAGAGCCCTAATACCCTTTTGACTGTTTTCTCCGTCTCTCTCAAAACTTCTTCTTCTAAAAGCTCTCCTCCACCGCTGCACACACCACCATTTCAGATAAATCATCCCACCACTACCGCCGTGCACACCCATTGCCACCACAACCGAAGGTGACCATCTTTCTCTGCTATCTTTCTATCCAGATCTTTCTAAACTATCTTCTCTTTCTCTCAAATCTCTCTACTCTCTTTCTCTCAAGATCTCTTTCAAATCCCTCCCTCTTCTCTCTCGATCTACTTTCTCGTTCTCCCTCTCTATTTCCCTGATCTATGTTCTCTCCCTGCTCTCTCTCTCAACTGTCTTCTCTCTCGATCTACTCTTTTCTCGTTGTCCCTGCTCTCTCGCTCTCCTTGATTTCTCTGCTCTCCCTACTGTCCCTACTCTCACTGCTCTCTCTGTTGTTCTCCATGCTCTCTCTCTCTCTCTCTCTCTCTCAAATCTTACTCTCTTCCCTCTCGATCTACTATCTTCTAAATCAGGGTTTTTAAAAATCTTTTGGCTGAAGAAGAAATAGGGGTTTCAAAAATTAGGATTTTCTCTAGTTTTAGAAATTAGGGCATTCTGATGTTGTCGGCGGGGAAGGATGAACTTAGCTCCTACTCAAGTTTAGATGGAACTTCCGACACTGGCTATTATACTCAGGTAATTTTTCCCACAGTAGTCTATGGTGTGTTTCCTTTAATTGAGTTGTGATGTTGAGTTACCTTGTTATTAAACCTGTTTCTTAAGGTTCTTCTTTGGCAGGTAGACATTTAATTTTTCCAAAAAAATTGTTGGATTCCTCCATTTTGTTTAGTAATTTCTTTGGAAAGTATATAAATGAAACTAGCTGAAATTTTAGACTAACTTTAAATTTTTGTTCAGTAATTCCTCCATGTTGTTCTTTTTTTTGTGCTTAAATGTTAATGCGTTTTTAGACTAAGTTCAATTTTTTTTTTAGGAAAAATTAGGACTTCGATCATAGTATATGAATGAAACTAACTGAATTTTTTTTGGATGTTTCTAAGGAAGCTACATGCAAGCTACTTGCGCTTTACTTTTTCCTGCCATCAGCGTTAATGATTCTGTCACCAAGAGCAAGGTATAATTTCAATTTTTGGAAACTTCTACTACCGTATCTAATCTACGATTTTTTTTTTCTATATATTTCAGTACTGTGAATTTTACTTCTGGATCCAGATCTTAGGGTTTTCCTTTTAGATCTAGGGTTCAATATTGCTCTGTTTTGTTTCTTGAATAATTTGGTTATTTTTTTGGTTTATACTCTTCAAAATTCAGCAATTAGTTTGGTTTTCCATTAATTATTTTTAGTTATAAGTCTATGGTAGTGAAAGCAAGGGTACAGTTAGATGCAGTATGCATACTTCTTTTGCAAGTCTATCAGTAGTTCAAGACTTTGATCAATTCATGGTTATGTCTAATTACATATTTGTATAATGTTTAATTTTCATCTGTCCATGTTTTTTGCATTGTTTGTATCCTAGATAATAATATTCCACTATGAACACTTTGTTTTCTCCGATGCCCAATAAATTTTTTTCCCTCTGTTTTTAGGTACCAAGAAGTCTAGAAACTCATTTCAGTTAGCAATAGGTGAGCAAAATCTATGTCACCCATATTTCTAGGTTTACAACTAACAGGGTTGTTGCCATTATAATTTTTTCTATAGCTTTATGGTTTGAATGAGACCAAAATAAGTGAATTTGTAATGGCCGCAACTCTGTTAGTTGTAAACCTACAAATTTAGTTATTTATGTTGGCTTTTAAACCAGACACCTAACACCTTCAAATTGGTAAGGGCGGCACATATACTATTAGCACTACTTGTCTGATAGTGTAACTATAGGCTACAAAGTTGTCAAATCAAATGGCATCTTATTAAGTATTGATTTTCCTAAGATGGGTATTCTGTTTTAGTGTTGAATTAGATTAATTTTGATGTTTCTGTAACGATTTCTATGAAATGAGCATTGAGTGTCAGATTATATTTTTGGATTGATTTTTTGAAATGGCATCTTAATAAGTATTGATTTTTCTGAGATGTGTCTAACAGGTTTATGGCTATTACAAATTTGGACCTTTAATTGAGTGCCCATTTATCCATATCTTTTTTAGCTGTCAATGGTTTAATGATGTGGTTCGGGTCCCAAGTCGGTTGTATGATATGCAATATTTTGTTTGAAGTAGTTGTGACAACATGTTCTAGAAATGTGTAATAGCTTCTTGATTTGTTTTGGGTCCCTCCTTTTTAGATAACAAAATCTATATGAAAATGTTTCACTAGGAATGATTTTTCTTTTTTATGCTTCAAGCAGATCTATTGATTTTTTGTTGCTACATGTAGTAAGTGTATACTAGCATATAGTTATATCATAAGTTATGTTAATCCTATTTGTCTTTCTATTACTTGTGTCCAGTGTTAGTTTCAGATCCACCTATTTGTTTCTTTTTTTACCATTATTATGAAATTTTTTGACATCTTTTTGTGGAACTTTTGTTGTGATTGTATTGGTTGAAAGCTTTTCATCCTTTGCAAGTTCTTCATTAATAACACTTTCTATGACAAATAATTTATATCAGTTTGTGATTATATTGGTTGAAAGATTCTTATTTATCAAAATATGTGCTGGACTATAACTCAAATTTGTCTCAGTATATGTAATACATTACTATGTTTCGTTAGAGCTGCTTAGAGTTTTTACTGTTGTCTTAAAATACTTAAGCATATCTTTTTTTGCAGATTTTCATCGTGACTACACAAGAAAGGAGGTGAGATTCTTTATGATGGTGCTGATCAGAAACACTATTAAGGTTTGGGGTTTGATTAATTAGTTGATTAATAGAAAATAAGAAATGATTGAGAATTAAAAGCAATCTTATATTTCCTTTGATTTCTGAGGGTTCTTTTCATAGACTAATGGTTCATGTAGACCCAGATGTGGTGCTAGAGTCTTACTTTAATGGGCAACTGTTCAAAAATAAAATCGGGGTCAGGACCATTGAAGGTTAAGAAGATGTGTTGTAAGTTTGTGTTGATATATATAGACTTTTAAGTCAGAATTGATGTTTTTCCTGTTTGTTAACTCTTTTCTACAAAGTAATATTTCTTAACTTGCATGTATATTGAGCAGCACTATAAGGCTGCGATAAATGAGAAGCTGATTCATTATATAAGCACAATACTAAAACTGAACTGCTTAGAATATCGATGAACAAAAAGCTTTGAATTCAGAGGAATAAAAAGCTTTGGTATCTCTGTAAAAGGTTCCGCACTTTTGAGGTTTCACATTATATCTAGTTATAGTGGTTTGATTTTGATTTGTTGTGTTATACTGTTGTCTATTGATAACTCTTTTTAATGAATCTTTTCTTTTCTCATTTACTTCATGAAAAGCTCATGTTTCTGGTAGGAAAGAATTTGAATTTTAACTATTGCAATTGCATATTATTTGATAAGCAATATTGCTATCCACTTGGATAGTATCATCATGCATGTCTGACCTTTAGCCTACAATATGTTCTAGTTTTTCCCCTACAAATTTTAGTCAGAGAAATTTGTTTAAACAGAGAAAGACGAATAAGTAACGTGCATCCTTTAAATGAGTATGGCGATGTAGGGTGGTGTGTTATTGGGTGGAAATGCTAGTTACATGAGAGGTGGATGTTGAAATGTCAAAATACAAAAATGTTATTCCAAATCTAAGTCTTTATGTAAACTTGACTTGCAATGGTATATTTATTTTATGGTTTCTTCTATGTGCAGCAACCTACGAGGGAAACATCTACTAGGATAAATCTAGTATGAGATTTTTGATTATTCATCTTACTAATCTTAGGTTTCTCATTATTTTGAAAGAAATTAGTTAAGTAGACCCATAATTTTACCTTTTTTTTTCTTATTGTAGTTGATGTTTGGAACTTGAATAGAAAAAACTGTTTGAAACCAGTTAAGTGGACCCATAATTTTGCCATATGACTCTAACCCCAGGCAATCTTTTTATTCAAGTATATTAAGCTGCTGATTTTTTATTTCTTTATCATTTTAAACTAGTTTTGCAGATTTTGATGAGATAAGTGAAAATGCATTTAGAATACAAAAATGGAGGTTGTTGGTGTAATTATTGGTTGTAGCATTCTGGTGACATCTGAGGTCTACAATTGAAGCAAACACTTCTGATAATGATAGGGAGAAGCTGCAAGAGAGGCTGGTTAAGATTTCTAGTAATGTTGCTGTCTTAAAAGGTTTTGTTACCTATAACTTAAAGACATTAGTACCATAATAATATATCTGTGTACCAGTGTATCAGTGGAGGTCTTTCTATTATTGTTAGGTTGTCTTTGGAATTGAATTTGATAATTAGATCTTATTCTTGGGTGTGTTGAACAGATTGAAGCTTTAGTTTTCTCAATCCTATTTACTTTTTATATTGAGCAATGATGTTGGATTAAAATTTAAAGATATATTTGTGTTATATATGTTTTGAATTTTTACTTGGTAGTCTTATAGATTGAGTACAGTAGTTGAGTACATTATTGAAGGGTGAAATCAGTTGAGGGTCTTATGTGTGAGTAGAGATGGATTTTATGTTTACAACTTAAAACTTTGGGAAGTATGCAGGTGCAGGGAACCCCAAAAGTATGCAGGTGTAGGGAAGAAAATTAGAATTATTATTTTTTTTCAAAATATTAAAAATTTGTCACAGTTATAATCGTGACAAATGTGTGACAAATTTATAACGAAAATAGAAATTTTGTTACGATTATAATCGTTACAGAAATCATTATGAATATAATCGTTACAAATTTGTTAAATTTTCACAAAATATGTACGATAAATAAACGTAACAATTGTAGTTTGTAACGATTATAAGCGTGACAAATTAATTTATTTGTTTACAAATTAATGATGCCATATTTGTAACGTTTATAAACGTGACAATAATTTTTAATCACGTTTATAATCGTGACAAAAAGCCAGTTTTGGTGTAGTGTATTAATTTAAGGCTATGTTTGTTTCGCGAGATGGAATCTCATTCTTAGGAAAGTTCATCATTCATGGAATGAATGTGATCTTTGATATTTTATATTTTTTAAATGATCAAAACACCTTTTTGTGGAAGAAATACATGTATAACTTCTTTTTCTTCTTTTTGTGGGGTCTATTAGAGGTGATGCAAGGGATGATTTTCGGTGAGGATGCGATCTCCCTATCATGTATATCATCCTAAATTATTAGTCTATTCTAAAACTTCTAACCTGCTTATCTACTTGGTGAGGGAGTTAGAAGTTCTAGGATCGAAGTTACAAGTTTTAGAATGATCATTCACTTACTTTGATTTTCAATCAACTTTTGATGGGGTTATAAGTGTAAGATTGTGTCCCATAGTACAACATATATTTCCCTATTTAGTCTGAAAATTGCCATTATGTATTAATTAGAAATATTGTGGTCCCACATGTGTGAATAGAATGGACTAAATGTTTAAGGAATTAAGGTTTCTTAGTTGGGTGGTAATTCTAATATATTTGGTAAGTGTAGATTCTCTACAACTCTAGTTTTCTTGATGGGTTAGGAAAATCTAGGGTTACAGTTTATAAATAGAGATGAGGTCAACCCTTAGCCTCATGCAATCTGATCCCCATCATCTGCTCTGATGTTTAAATAATATATTTACTTGTATCGGGTTTTGATCGGATATATGTTCAGTCGATCGACTTAGTATAGATGTTGCTTTTCGGTATATTATTTTCATATGACAGATTATTATTATTGATTAGTGTACATAAGGGGAACTTTACTGTTGAGGGGTTTTGATTGTTTAATCTTTATGCAAGTTAACAAGATATTTCACTGTTTATGGGTTGTACTGTGTACTGTTTGTACGTAATTTATTTTCTTATAAACTGTAATATATAATAAATATTTAATGGGTTGGAAACATGTTTAAGTGCTAACATGTTCCACATGCGATTGGTAGCTTTAACGGTGATGACTGAAACTAAATAAACAATCAGGGAAGGGTTTTTCTGATGGTCGGGGATGACTGTCCCACATGCGATTGGTAGTTTTAACGGTTGGGCCAATCACTAGTCGTTAGACTATTTCGTCTTTACATCAAGCCATCAAGGGTAAAGAAAGTTAGGGTTTTAGTTTCTAATGAAGAAGGTGATATTGAGTTAACCTACCGTGTTGACTCACTAAGTTGATCCATTGAATAGTTTTATTAGATTATAGTTCTGGTTTTTGTTTTGATTAAACTCAATTTTTGGTTTCATTATCTAGATTCTTTGTTATTGAATTTGACGAACCCTTTGGACCAACTAGTGGTTCAACTGAACCAGAATCTTTATGAGGCAGGTTCACGTATTGTCTTACATCGGATTGATCTAGAATATCCTACATCCTAAGCTTTCTAACTGTTCTGGATCCATCTATATGGAATTAAGACCTTAATTCTAACTAGATCATAATGTTTCAATTTTGGCCCACTTACATTAGTAGACTTTGATTGACTGGTACACCAATTAATGACATCAGATGTACTAAGATTTTTAACCATCCAGATTTACTTGTGGGGCTTTCAGACATAAGTTATGATATAATTATGTACTTAAATAACAATCATAATTTAGCAATTTTCTTTAAATTAAGTAGCATGATTTTCCAATAAAGTACAACAATGTTTAAATTTCATAATTTTATGAGACTGAATTTATGGTGAATCAATGGTTTAAATTTTTTGTTTCTTGGAGACATTTTAGAACTAATTTTGGTTTGATTCTTTTAGATTCAGTTTAAAGTCTGTCATGTTACTTGATGTTATTATGATTAATTGTGTTATTGCATGTTTAAAGTTTAAAGTCCAAGATTATGTAAATGCCAATGTGAGGTAAATAGAAGTTGCCATGCAGAACACAATTAAATATACACTTAGAATTCTACGTTGTAATTGAGATATTTTTTCTTCAATAAGCTTACGAATAAAATAATTTTCTATAAAAGTTATCTCATGTAAGGATACATTGTAGAAATTCTAAGGAAAGTTTAAGGAATATCTAGATCTATCCTATAAGGGTTTAGGAATAGACACTCAAAGCGGTCGTCTGAATGCTCATGATTGAAGTAGGTTAGATTGTCTACCCAAAGGTGACCTTCCTATGAATATCATGTTTATTTAGATGTAGAGATTAAATTCTCTTTAAGATCGCGAAGGTTGCACTCACCTATTAGAAAATACTAGTTCGGCCCAAAGGTGTCTAGGAACTTTCTAATAGATTGAATGGGGTAGAAAAACCTGCACGTGAAGGAGAGTAAATGATAACCCTCTTGCCCAAAGGTGAGGATAGTGTCTGGATTTATCCGGATCGTGCTAGTTTATTTCTGTGCGCGGTAATTATCGCCAATTAGGAGACGAATAGCACATCGAAATCTCTGCCCAAAGGTGTGATTAGATGGTTGCGCCCGTCTGTCTCGCAGAGTGGTAAGTTTGAGCATATTAATTTTTGTTATACACTCTGACTAATCCGGCTTAACCCCTAGACCGGTTTAGATGAATATAAAGCAGTTAAAGCCAATTGAGGGACGAATAGCACATCGAAATCTCTGCCCAAAGGTGTGATTAGATGGTTGCACCCGTCTATCCCGTAGAGTGGTAATTTTAAGCACAATCATGCACTCTTATTAATCCGACTTAACTCTTATATCAGTTTTAATATTTATAGTTTGCATGATGAAATATAATATTTTGTGTGAAAAATTATGAAATATTTTTGGAAAAACTTTCAGACATGGATTTTCAGAACTGTGCTATCAGGGTTGACCCATTGACTGGTTCCAACTATTCCACTTGGAAAAGTCAAATTACACTTCAGCTAGGCCTTTTAGATTTTGATTTTGTTTTGACTGAGGCGAGACCTATTGTTCCCACTGTTGAATCTACGGATGTGGAAAAGGCTACTTTCAAAAAATAGGAGAAAGTAAACAAGTTATGTATGATGGTCATTCGGGGGTCGATTCATAAGACGATCAGTGGAGGTATTCTAGAAACAACTACAACAAAAGAGCTTTTTGAACTTATCAACAAATAGTTTATGGGTACTGTTCATTCCAGACAGTACAACTGTTTGGCTCAGTTATTTTTCTTTTATTGTGATGAAACTGGGAGCGTGAGGGAACACATTCTTAAACTGTCCAAGCTCGTAATCAACCTTCGGGATTAGGCTTTAGAATTGAAGGCGATCTGATGGTTCATATAGCAGTGGCAAAACTCCCAAGCAAATTTGACACATTAAAGGTCAATTACAGTACACAAGGAAGAAAATGAGATTTAAACGAATTAATTAATATATGTGTAGTTGAGGAGGAACGATTGAAAGAGAGTAAAGCTGAGTATGCAAACTTAGCTTTTCACAAATCCAGCAAAAAGAACTTCAAGAAGAATTTTAAGAAAGGAAAGTTTATGAAATCTGGACCAGGTCAATCTTCAGAAATAAAAGCAAATGAAGAAAACCAAGAGGAAAAGAAGGATGGCGCATGCTTCTTCTGTGGAAAGAAAGGACATATCAAGAAAGATTGCTTCCGCTATAAAGAATGGAAAAAGAAAAGAGAAGGTGTTCACCAACCAGAGGGAGACAAGAAATAAAATAACAACCTACAAGTTTTTAGACAATGACTTTACATTTATTCAAGATTAGATTCTACTAGTTATGATTTTATTTTCTAAACTCTGAACTTTTGGTTAGCTATGGTTCACAGATAATCAGTTTTGTTTTCATGGAAACCTCATTAAATAAATTATGACTCTTCGTAATAAATACATCTTAAAATTCGTTCGTCTTAATCGAGGTATCGATCAAGGGAAGCAAATCATAGAGAAATAAATTATCTATGTGTGCATCATGATTTGCTTGCCAAGGATGCAGGAAACAATGGGAGTCGAAATACATTTAATGGAGCCTACATATAGTAAGTATGGAGTTCCAATGGTGATATCACTTAAAGGTATGATTATATTTCAACTTTAAAGCATACTATTCCAGTCTCAGTAAAGTAATAGAGTATACTCATTAATTGATGCATCACATATTTTATAAGATTATTGCACGTGCACAAAGAATTGTAAGAGAGACATAAGGGTGATAGATATCATATAACGGTAGCCGTAATATGACATTTCAGCCTAAGAGTTTGCACAAAACTCTCATAGCTTGGGTTAGATATGATTAGGCACCGTATCTGTAAGCCTTCATTCTGGGTATTAGGCGATGGTTTTCACATGACAGTTAGTCGTAATCTATCAAATACACACATATGCTCAATTCTGTGAAGCTGGACTATGTCTAGAAGTACACAATATTATATCACACATGAAGCTGAGTACTATCCAATCTACACTTAAATAAATCCACCATAAAGTTTACACTTGAATCATTAATGGTACTAACGACTTGAACCATGGAATTGCATTGTGATATCGGAAGCGCAAATGTTTTCATGATTAGCCAGTAGTAGTATTCTTGTTTTGAGTGGAAGGCAAAGACACATTCTAATTGATATTTTGGCAATTACAGTTTTTCAAAAATTAAGAGTGGCCACTCGACTCTAAAGGTCCAGATTGAAAAAATGTTTTTCAAAATTAATATGTTGTTCTAAGGGTCAAGTGGGAGATTGTAAGATTGTGTCCCATAGTACAACATATATTTCCCTATTCGGTCTGGAAAATTGCCATTATATATGTATTAATTAGAAATATTATGGTCCCACATGTGTGAATAGAAGGGACTAAGTGTTTAAGGAATTAAGGTTTCTTAGTTGGGTGGTAATCCTAATATATTTGGTAAGTGTAGATTTTCTACAACTCTAGTTTCCTTGATGGGTTAGGAAAATCTAGGGTTACAGTTTATAAATACAGATGAGGTCAACCCTTAGCCTCACGCAATCTGAGCCCCATCATCTGCTAAAGGCATAAGGGTTGTAGATTCCTTTTAGTGAAGGTCTTCATCAAACTCTTGCGATCAATCAGGCACGATTCTATCGATACTTCTATTTATTATTCAGTAGATCGCATACCTAGATCCATGATTAATTCCAACAATAAGTTCTATAATAAATTAATTTTGATTAGAGATGATCTGCATTTTAAGAACATTCTCACCGAAAATTAGTCTTTGGATTGTCTGCATGTAGGCTCCACAAAACTGTGTAAGAGTTGCATATGTAAAGTCTCAAAAGATACAAATTGTAAGATTTCAAGTAAAAAGTTATCTCACTCATGCAAGGATCCGTGTATACAACAACATACAATACAACTATAAATTTCATAAAAAAAAAATTGCAAAAATGCATCTCTAAAAAATTTATAAAGAATAGAATACATACACCATATATAAGAAACACTTTTAAATCCTATATGATTGATGTATTAAATGGTATATTTTTTTTTGTTTTTGTCTTTTATGAAATAGCATATTATTGCTTGCTAGTATTAATTTTCTCTATTTTATTTCAGATTACATACATACTACATTGTTAATTGAAGAAGGGGTTTTTTCTGCGACCCCAAGCGAGGATTATTATCCCTCTTATTAACCTTGATCAAATGACTTAAAACCTTCATATATCGTTTCATCATTTTACCCAATTTGATCCCCTCAGCACTCTCTTTTTGTTTTATCACCATTAATTGATTATGAAGAAGATTATCCTTCTCTTCTTCTATGAAGTGGTGGCTAAGCGTAAGCGAATTCCCGCCTCGGTTACTACTACGCTGATCTCCAAGTTTAGTCGATGCTTCTTCATCTCCATCGATCATGATCAGCTTAGCTAATTGATGATGATTACTTGCTGCTGCTTCTAGTTCCTCATGATCTTGATCACCCTCGACTTTGCAAGCTAATTGATGATCATTTGCTGGTTTTTCTTCAAAATAATGATCATCATCATCAACTATTGCAGAAGAATTTTGCGTTTGGAGATGATAGCCAGAAATATTACTACCAGTACTAGTAGTAGTAGTATTATTAGTAGTCATCATTAAGCATTCTTGATGATGATGATGATGATCAGCAACATCTTCATCATTTCTTATTTGAAGCAGTTTCATTGGTTTTCTGGTTCTCCTTGACATGCCAAGGCTGTATTGATGGCGTTTACTACTCGTATCCCATTCGCTTCCCGCCATTATCGATCGTCAAGCTTTACTTATATCTACACTTGGCTGTTCTCAATTGATCGCTTATCAATCAGGCTAATGTTGTGATTTTGATCTAAACAATCTAAGTCGGGCACATTTTCATGATCATCAACGACAACTAGCTAGCTTCAATAGGCCTGGAATTAACTAAGGCAGGCAGCAGGATGCCTGTGTAGATATATATATATATAAGTATATAAAAGGTGGTAATGATGGATGATTAGAGCTTGCTTGCTGCTTAATAAAGGCAAGATTTGAGGTTGATTTGTTCCAAAAGACAAAAGAAAAAAGGTCGAGGGTCTGTTTCACGTCTTTTTTTTATCACAATTTGAAAGCAAATCTAACCCTCCGTAGTTGGTGGGAAATATTAATTGTAGCATGCACCTACAATTTAATTTTTTTTCTTTTTTATTTTTTATTTTTTATTTGGGCCAACCATATTTTGATGATACACGTTTTTACCCTGGATCTGAGTTAAAACCGACCAACTGTTTTTCTATTAGAGCAATATGCTGACCGGCCACGAGGCCTACCGAGGTCATTTAAAGATGATAAAAGNTTTTCAAAAACTAATTTACACTTGAACTAAACTATATATTGTATCACATCTAAAATTGCATTTTCACTTTACTATAAAATTCTATATGATTTCATTGAAAACACATAAAACAATATTTTTTTGTTTTACAAAATCCTACATGATTTTATTGTAAATCCTAAAACAGTTTTGGATGTAGTACAAGATGTATATTATTATAGATGTAAATTAGTTTTTGGAAACAAGTTTTTGGATCACGAACCAAACGGGCCCTAAAATTTTTAGTGAGGAAACTAGGCAGTCGGTATTGTGGTCAGTTTAGCATTTACTCTAATCTCAGGCCGACTACCTGTTTCTTACTTTTTTATATCATAATATATGATGACTACTTAATTTATCGAGTTCACATAGAAATGATCTGAGGTTTGATTTTTTTTATAAGGATGATCTCCAACATTCTCATTACATAGAAAAAAATTTCAACAACTTTCAACAGTAATTTTTAAGGGACTTGAAGTTTGAGAACAAAAGGAATTTTGGTGAAGAGACTAGACTAGGTGCTCCGCATTGTGGCCAAAAAAATAAAATGGTCAGTTAAGCATTACTCTAATCACACGTCGACTAAATATAGGATTGGTCGTGAGTATATGAGTCCTTTGGGCACCTCTCAATGCCTCGTAGACCCATATCAGCCACATCAACGGGCCATTCTTTGAAAGGACAACCTTTTCGCTGGAATTATGCATTTCACACTAAACACCATCGGGCCATCGATGAATGTTGTAACCCCACGTGGATGGTTCAAGGTAAGTGAGCCACCGGCCACTACAAAGTCTGAGCACTATATGAAGGCCTATATGGGTCAACATCTATTATAACTATTATGAGAGCGGTTATTGCACCCCGCTATAGAGAATCCAATAATGGCCCCGTCATCTCATCCATTGATTTCTCTTTCATGTAAGGTTAGATCGAGAGGAGACGTGTCAAATACAAGAAATTGAAATCAGCTCAAACAAATTTTCTGGGCTAGAAAAGTAAGTTGTGGTCAGTATGTACGGTAGGTACTCTACAGTTGCAAAATCAATAATAGTTAGACACCTGTCCTTGTTACAGCATTGACTTGACAGATGAAATGAAACCCATTTTTTTTCTTCTCTCTGAAAACCATTTCTTCTTTTATCTACATCACGATACCCTCTCTGGCTTCTGCAACTTCTTTTTTTCTTTTCATTTTTCCTGATCGATTTCTACTTTTTCCTTTCTTCTACTTCTGCTCGGAACTCCAAAGAGCACCTCCAACTGATCCACCTGTAACTCGTCATTGAAGACATCATAAATAAAATTAGATTATCAATAGTTCCGATCAAAAGAATATGGAAAAAAATTAACCGAGGAAGAGATGGAGGTGTACTGAAAAAAGTGTTCTCCTTCTCCATAATATTCTGCAATATAGTTGCAAAGAATTATAACCACTAAATTTCTAAAAAAATAAATGAAGGTCGGAGTTCTGAGGAGGTAAGGAGAAGATCGTCGGAGCAAGGTGAGATAAGAAAACAAAAATGGATAAATAAAACGAAAACGAATGTCGCAGAAAGGCTTAAGTGAGATAGAGAAGAAATTGGTTTATTCTGAAGAGAAGGAAAGTGGTTTGAATCGTCACATCGAGTTCTGCAACAAGCCACGTGTTAAAACGTTTTTCAATTTTGTTTGTAGCTGAGAAAATCATTGAGGCAATTCCAATATCTCGTATTTGACACGTCACTATCAATCTAACCGTACATTAAATTATTGGGCTCTCTATAGCGGGGTGCAACTATTATAAGAGCATCTCTAATGCTAATGTAAATGAGATAAATAGACATTTTTTTTACAAAACCTTCTCCAATACTAATGTAAAGAAAGGATGTGATGCTGATGTGACTATAGTTAGAATATACATTATAAAGATGAATGTCTATTCCTAGATATTCAACTTTACAATATCATCGTTCTTCACGCCAATGTCTTCTCATTCCACCAATGCCTTTCATCTTCAAAGTTTATCTTCACATTAGCATTTGAGGAGTTTTTTTTTTGGGAAAAGTGTATTTTTCCTACGTGGTATCCATCTTTTACCACATCCACATTGCATTGGAGATGCTCTTAAGTCGGATGCTGACATACTGTTGCTGAAGTTTTAAATGAAGACGCCGAAGATAGCTCGAGATGGAACTTTAAATTCAGGAGTAGACTGATGAGACATGAGCTATTGAAGGCGAAGAACTTAAATGATGAACTTCAACCTTTTTTCCTTTGCGGAAGGAGAGTAAGACCTTAGAGAATAGAAGTGGGACAAAAGAAAAAAGTTCTCTGTGAAATCATGCTTTGAAGGGATTGCGAATTGGGCTCCTGTGTTCTTCCCAGGAAAGAAGATATGGAACAAAAGAGTGGTTTTTTTTCTATGGGTAGCGTATTTGGATCGAACTGCTGCTACTTATGTAATAGGAATGAGGAGACTAACACCCATCTTCTCCTTTTCTGTCCATTCACAATTGAAATATGGTAAGAGTGTTCTGCTGTATATGAATTGGTATTGGGTAGTACTTGTGCAGGGGTGCCGGAATCGTGGAATACTAAACTGAAAATGGGGTGAAGAGCAAGCATTGTTAGCCAGCTGATCCCGGCGGCTATAGTGCAGAATGTTTGGAAAGAGGTAACCTTCCAAGTTTTCAAAAATGAGAAAAACTACTGTTGCTAAAGTTATCAAGAAGATTAAGGTGGATATAGCCTTTTGGGTCATGAGATCTACTGAATTTAAAGGTTGTTTTGGTCGAGGCCTTGGTCAACAGATGGAGGGAAATCATCTTCAATTCGCATTGACGTATTCTTCTTTAGTTTCAGTGGAGGCCTTGGTCAACAAATGGCGGGAAATGATCTTCAATCCGCCTTGATGTCTTCTTTTTTTCTGGTTTTGTGCTTATAGTCGCAAGCGACTATCTTGAGTTTTGATATGAACTTTGTTCACTCCTTACGTACTTTTCTAATCAATCAATAATCTTTTAACCAACCAGCAAAACTTGAGGAAATGAACCTATTTCCGCAAGAAACATTTCTTTGCAATCAAACACAGGTTCGGAGTTTGTGTTAAATGATCAGTAGTAGTCCAACAAAAGCTCTTGAGCAGAATCTGTTAACAGTATCATACGTCTAAAATACCAACCAAAAATAAAAGGAAAACTTCTACATTCAATCTTAATTCTACATAATGATCTAGACATAGAGATCAACTGTCAACACCTCTTCATAGAGAGTTGTATCCAAGTAGGTGGATAAAAAAGGAAACCAATTATAACACTATTATCAATGCAATTTGTTTTTCTGTTGTCTGGGCTAATTAACGGCTCAGGGACAACGACCTCTCTCTGTGTTCTCTTGTGTAGTCAACAGGAGTTCGGCTACGACTCTGAGACCCATTATAAGGAGAGCGGGAGTATGATCTTTCACGGTGGTGGTTCCTTCTATCTTGAGGTGAAACGGATCTGCCCAACATGTAGTAGTTAAAAGATGACACAGAAAGAAAAAAAAAACATCAAACCAAGAGAACCAACCGTTTACCTCGCATAATGTCTCGGTGAATAGTAAGCAGGGCTGCGAGACCGAGATACTGCATATTGTGGGGAGCGGGAACGTCGAGGTGGAGACCGTCTCCGGTCATATTCTCTACTCCTACCAATGTTAACATTACCATATTAACAGCTTGACTTGAAATTTTTATAGCTCTTTCTCAAAACTCGGAATACAATGATCAAAGAGGAAGTGTATCAAATAAACGAATACGCCAAATAAAAAGACTTCATTTTAAACAGTTTGGCAGCACATATCCCACCCCAGGAGAGGAATCAACTAAACTAAAGTTTACCCTTACTTAAATCCCACCAAGAACAAATCAAAAGTTGATAAAACTGCAATGAAGAGACCATTTAATATATAATTAATTCCAATTCTACGTATTTCAACTTCTGATACACCAGTAACCGATCGGAACCAGGACCAGTTTAGAAATTTAACGATTTCTGTTTACATTATTACGTTCTTAGTTCTCACAGTACAAATTTTAAATATCGGAGAACCAGAACCAATATACCCAAGATCCTCATTAAATGTCATTTTCAGGTCCTCTTCAATGTCAAATAAAATAACCTTTTATATGAACATACAGAAAAAGCCAATGTACCAGTGCAATTGAAATAGCAGGTGTATATTATTTAGTACGACAATGCCAATAAATACCAAATCAAAGAGATGACCTGAAAACTTGAAGGGATAAACGTACCTCACTCGTTCTCTTGCCCTCATGTCAGCAGGCTTCTTTCTATTCTCCTCCGCAAATACAACGGTTAGCTCCCTGCCATGAAGAATTTGGCCATCCATTTGGTATTTGGCTTCTGCAGCATCAGCAGGATCTACGTATTGGACAAAGCCAAATCCACGAGGCTCCCTGAAACAAACATTAGTTTAGCTTCGCAAAAGAAAGTTACAGTAAGCAGCCTTACAGTACCTGCATCAGCTTTGTACACAAACAATTTGCTAGATAAATTTACCAAGCTAATCCTGGAAAAGAGAAAAATGATATGTCATAATAAGCGCGAAAAAACTATTGGTACTTCAAACAATTCAAGTTAAAGCAAGCACGTGGCTGCTGACCTTGCAAATGTCAAAGTTTAAAGATGACTTCAAATTCTTCAAGACTTGAACATCTTCACAAAGTTTCAAACCAAACTTCCTTCCCATCTTCAAAAACATTAACATCATCTTCAACAGAACTCTTATAACTTGACTGATGTCTTCAAAACTTTATATCTCACTGTTAAATCTCAACAACTTTAATAAAAACATCCAAGGTGCAATACAAAATTGTAGATCATAAAACACAAACCAATAACTTCAATAAAAATATCCAAGCTGCAAATAAGAATACTAAACCATAGGTCGTATTCCCATCAGCAGACCAAAAGTTTAGGAAAAAAAATGAAATTTCAGCCACAAAGATCATAGCCCTCTTAGATCAAGAAACAAGAAGATTGATTGTTAAGAAGTAAAATTTGAAATCACATCGTAAATGCACAAATCGTCAACTACTTCAG
Source organism: Macleaya cordata (assembly GCA_002174775.1). NCBI lineage: Eukaryota > Viridiplantae > Streptophyta > Magnoliopsida > Ranunculales > Papaveraceae > Macleaya > Macleaya cordata. Next base: position 73,622 of record MVGT01000505.1, on the reverse strand, counting down.
ATCATCCTAGACTCCTAGTAGGTACACTTATACCCGGTATAGTAATCTCGTGGCAAATAAATATCCTTAAGAGGACCAAACTGCCCGAAAGGTCTACGAAGGTCTTCTGGCCTGCAACAACGTAAACCACAATAAATTGGCTGGCAAGGTAAAGTTACATACACTCCATGAGAAAAGCAATTGCAAAAATGAACTTGATCACATGCTCAAGGAAATACATAATAAATTCTTCCTTAGAAATTATTAATAAGAATATAGAACTACAAAGATACCAAGAGACTAGATATTTGGCCCTCTGATTGAAAAGCATAAAATCCCTCAACAGATAAAATGCCATATGGCAAATGGAGGGCTGGTTAATTAATCTGAAATTGCTTAACAGTTAATACTTAAAAGTGGCAGCAAACATAGTGAAAACAAAATTCGTTTTCCTAACTAATTTGGGATACTCTTTATGAAGATTACATCCAGCCACATCATGGGTGAAGTCTTCCCCAAAAAAAGAATTATTAAGTTCACTCCGGCTTACTCAAACCTTATGAAATTGATTCCTTGCAATGCTCTCACGCTAACAGCTGATAAAATAAATACAACCATAGAAAATAGTATAGCTAAGAAAATAAAATAAAATAAAATCCATCTGAATAATCTAATTCTAATTATAAAAATGACTAAACTATCTTTTAAATTCTTACAAGCCTACACCAAAACTCTACATGAATGTATACAACATTTTCACGCCCAAATAGTATATGATTGCACGTAGCCCATGAATAGCTTGAGCAGAACCCAGAACAGTCTTCCAGCAAATCCGACAGGTAGTGAATTGCATGATCTTCCAACAAATCCGACAGATACTTTGTATACCAACCTTTAGATTAGACTGATAGTAACATCTGTCCCCATCCAAAGATTCCAAACCAATCATTGCAACCCCCAATGCCTATACAAGGGGCACCACTTCAGCTGTAAACATCTTTAAGCATTAGAACCATAACAATTCTATTCCATTTGTTTTCTCTGATTATTCTCTCGAGTATTGAGTGATCTAAGATCTCGTGCCTTTTTGAGAAAGGTGTTCTCTAAGTCACTCACTTGGGGAAGGCTGACCAACATAACAGGGACAATTAGCTTAAGTAGCACATGTCTAGCCACCGATAAAAGACCGACAAAAGTGGTACTTCCAGTATTCGTTCTTCAGTATATAAATTTTGACTATAGCAGATACTAGATACATTTATACTGGTATAAAATGATTAGGTATTCCTGATAGTTATCTCTTAGGTCATCATGGCTGGGCTCTGTTTTTTTTAACTTAATATTCACTTTGATGACATATTGCATATGTAAGCATGTTTACTTCTAAAGATGATTTTGCTGGTCTGATACTTTTTTTATGGTTCTGTGTGGCTGTGTAGCTGTTGCTTGCCAGTACTGCTGCCTGGTGTGGTGCTGTTATACAATATGGTGTATAGTCTTAAAAATAGTCATTTGAACCATAAATATTTGTCTTATTAAGTTTCTTTCTTTGTGCAGTAACTCAAGCAAATGTTGATTACTCAACTATATGTGAAAGTACATTTTCCTTATGTGTTGTGCAATTATGCCTCAATTGTTTTTGTTCCTAAGTTCTGGTTGCTAAACAGGTGGTGAAATGTTGTTGAAATATAAGGAAACCAGGGAAGAAGAAAAAAGAAAAAAATAAAGAAGAGAAAAAAGACAAAATAACAGTTTTGTAAACACAATCAACAGTCTTCTCTTACTCGGGAAAAGACCAAGGCTTCCCTCAGAAATCATGGTCTATTCTCGGGTATCCGTATCCGTTGTCTTTTCTCATTATAAGAAAATGGATTTATTTTTTATCTGTTTTATTTAGTAGGATCCGTTGTTTATTTACACGTAAGACCAGTGTTATCATTTATCAACCACGTGTTATAAGGGGTTCCAAAACTGTGGTCCTTTATTTGTACTGGAAAGCAAAAATTTTAAATATCAAATAGAAAAGTAAAGGTAAGACAAAAAGGGAGGTCGCATAGAAACCAAAGATTCAAGCAGTTGTCCTTAATTAGAGCCAATATTTTAACTTCATGACGCTCAGTCTGCTTTCAACTACTCAAAGCACATAAATAAAGAGAAGAAAACTTGGCAGGGGCATTGTATTGGTATATGATATGTTGTCCTAAACCAACCATTGGTATAAAATATTTTGATCCCTTTGCAAAAGACCTGCTAAAATTAACACTACGTGCAAGTGCAAAGTAGACAATATAGCAGCAGAAATAGTATAAATCAACATTACAAGTCTTAACTAATCTCGCAGGAAAACTACTACAAGTAATGACCAATAAGTGCTTGGAAGTCTTGAAAAGTAGATCAAGCTTTGCTAACGGTTTAATTAAAATCAACCACACAATCTAAAAAAAATGAACTTGTTATTCAAGGCAATGACGTTCATTGTTTGTCAATAACAAGAGAATAATCACCAACGAAAACGACATGATAAACACAATTAGGTTGGAAGGGTAAACGATTCAGAGTGATCGCATCTTAGTATCGTACAAGCAACCAAACAGTTAAACTTGAAGTGCTGAAAACAATGAACTTGTTATTCAAGGAATGACGTTCATTGTTTGTCAATAACAAGAGAATAATCACCAACGAAAACGACATGATAACCACAATTAGGTTGGAAGGGTAAAAGATTCAGAGTGATCGCATCTTAGTATCCTACAAGCAACCAAACAGTTAAACTTGAAGCGCTGGGTTCCATTTGACATATAATCCAGATTTTTTATATTATTTTTAACTGGTTTCACGCCTTATCAATATTTTCCTTTTTTTCAACGATTGTCAAGGTTTTACGAAAGGAGAAAATTTCAACTTATAGCCATTTCTAAGGGAAAGGTTCCACCTTTTATTTTAATAATTGAAGTAACAAGAAGTGAACAACGAATAGATACAAAGAAGCAAGGTTTTGGAAATAGGAGCACAAAGGTTAAATATCAACCTCTTGATTGCTAGCAATTCAATAACATATGTTCTAGGAATCATAACAAAGTACAATATTAGGAAAGGGTCAGGTTATATACCCCCCCTTATATAGCCCCCTTATATCATCCCACCCCTGTGGGGCCCACATGCAATGCATCCAGGGGCTGATTTTTTTTACAGAATGTTCTCCTCACTATGTATAATATCATATTAAAAAATCAGCTAGTTCTAAAATTTCTAACCCCCTCAAATTAGTCCTTAAAAAATTGGTAACTATTCAACTCTTTATATGACCATTGATTTAGAACGGACAGATTTGAAATTAGAAGTTTCAGAACGAGTTGATTTCAAGTGAGTATGTTCTCTTCACGATGTAGATCATTCTGTAAAAAAATTAGCCCCTGGATGCATTGCATGTGGGCCCCACAGGAGCGGGATGATATAAGGGCGCTACATAAGGGGGGGCTATATAACCTGACCCAATAGGAAAATATATATCAACAAGTTAAATGGTAACAAATGCAAACTTGAAACCAAGGAAGAAATTATCAGTATTATACACATAACCATGATAATATTAAAAGACCAAAAACGAAATACATAATAAAATAATGATAACTACAAAACCTCGTGATGGAGATCTTGTTGATGGATCGTGTTTATAGGCGTAGACGTAGATCATAGGAGTTTTATGTCATTTATTGTTGTCTTAGGGGTATTTAGGTCATTAGGAGTATTTTGTTATTTGTGGTTGGTTAAAGGGTATTTTGGGTAATTCAGTCTTGTGTAGGTTGTTATGGGAGTCGTGGGTAGTGGATGGAGTTGGAGTCGTGGGTAGTGGATGGAGTTGGGGTAGTTATTTCTTGTGTCTATTTATGTTATGTTATTTGTTTAGAGACGATTAGCCATGATTGAATGAATGAGTTTCTATCTCCTATCTAAGATTATTCCCAAATTCTTCTCCTCGCTTTCTCTTTCTTCCTAGTTTTCTTCCTCTTCTTCTTCTTCCTTCTTCTCATTCTTCTTCTAATTTTCTCTATAGGTGCTGCATTACCTCGTTACTTGGGAAGTAGAAAAGTAATAAAGCATAATACAGATAGAAAATAACAAAAAGAAGTTCATCAGAACAAACCTACAATCACGGCGAAGGTTGCGAACTAAAAGACTAGTAGGAAGATCTCTACTACGACCTCCATAACGACCACGAGGGCTAGGACTCCGACCTCTTCTTCCATAACCTCTAGGAGGTGAAGGACTGTAACTATAACTCCGGCCCCTCATTTGTATAGTAAATCTACAACCAGCTGAAAGAAACAAAGAAAACAAATGTCAAGCTCAAATATAGTTATACTAGGAAAGAATATGATAGCTTATGAAAATAGCTAGCAATCAAAGGAAATGAGGAAGAAGTACAATAAACAGAAACTGTGGATATAGGAACATCTAACCGACTTATTCTATAACTTATTTGGAATCACCACGTTTTCAAGACCTAAGTCAGTTTAAGCAAAGTTCAAGGATATCTTCAAATAAGGTAGTTGTGAACCTTGAACTAGTTCCAGCTTCACTTTTCTTTCAGCTGATGTTACCCAATTATCGAGTTTAGTTTGGATGTTTTTTGTGTAAAGAAGAAGAAGCGGAACTGAAAGCTACGAGATCACCAAATTCTGTGCTTGGACAATATATTTCATGGACAATAGATGAAACAAAAATTCTTTAAAATATGGATCTCAGATATAAACCTAAATCTACTGGATATCAATGTAATTGAATCCTAAGAGCAGGGCCAGTGGGGCATGGTTTGCCGACTCGACCGAGTTACGCCCGACTCGGTCTACTTGGATCGGACTCGGTCCCAACCTAGCTAGATTACCATAACCAAACTCGACTCGTACTGGACTCGGCTTGACTCGGTTGTGACTCGGCCAACTCAGCCTTAACTCGGCTGACTCGCTCAACTCGGCTTGGACAACTCGGCCGAGCCTTGATAGGAGGCTATTTGTAACTTTTTCTTTTTTTTGTGAAAAAAATTTGCATTCTTTAAGTTTTTACAAATTTTAGATTTGTAGGGTTGGCTTTCCTTTTACTGCTATAAAAGTTGTTGTCTAATTTTATTTATTTGAGGGTTACCTTGAATATGTTAATTAAGTTTTGATTGTATGTATATGGTAAGGTTTAATTTTGTTGCTGATTTGTTAAGATATATAAGAATATTTAGAGATTTGCAAAATTCAAAAACTTTCTAAGTATTGTTATGGATTCTATGGAAAGTGTTGTGTCTCTTGTATGTGCATGGAAAGTGGATACAGTTGTCAAACTTGATTAAAATGCATAGAAAGTGTATGTGTCATATGTTTATATGCTCATGGAAAGTGTGTAATGGTGATTAATAAAAATTATGGAAAGTGTATAAGGGTGATTACTACAAAAAAATAAGAAAGTGTATCATTGTGATCTCTATGCGTGACTCGGTCTGACTCGAGTGAGTTAACTCGGTTCGACTCTGTCACCACCAAGTTGGCCACAGAGTCCGAGACGGCCAACCATGCAATGGGGTTCCCTTAACCCCTCAAAATTTTTGGTGGGTTAAGGGTTTGGCACAGACAGTGGGAGGCTTAACCTATCGCAGAACTCTTCCGCGTGGCAGGAGAGTTCCGCATTGGGCATTGCCCAACGCTCGCCCCTCCCCCTTCTTTCCTTTCTCTTTCTTCTTCCTTCTTTTCTTCTTCTTCTTCCCTACCCATTGACGAAAATTTTTCACTTTTCCCTCAAAATTTTCATCTCAGATCTATTCAATTCTAGTCATTGATACATATTTGTGTTCTTCTAGACAAGACGATCGCATTTGTGTAAATTTCATTCAATTTCGTCGCAAAACAAAATTTCGGTAATTTTTTTTTTTTACTATATCATTAACACTTTTGATTCCATTGTTATAATGGTTGAATCATTTTAGTTTAAAATCCATTGTTAAATTTTATCTATTTGTATGTTTGATTAGTTTAATTAAAGTTTGATTATTATTTGATTAGTAAGGATATGTTTGATTAGTTTAACTATACTTTGATTACTATAATGATATGTTTGATTAATTTAATTATACCTTAATTAGTATTTGATTAGTTTAATGATATGTTTTATTAGTTCAAGTTTGATTAGTTTAATGATATTTTTGACTAGTTTAAGGTCATGTAAACACATCTTTAAATTAAGGGTATATATCATGTTTATTTAATTAGTTATCTTTAATTTAATAACTAATTAAATAAAATACACTTATTCTAATTAAATACACGTAAAAATAAGTGTATTTTATTTAATTAGTTATTAAATTAAAGATAACTAATTAAATAAACATGATATATACCCTTAATTTAAAGATGTGTTTACATGACCTTAAACCAGTCAAAAATATCATTAAACTAATAAAACTTAAACTAATAAAACATATCATTAAACTAATCAAATACTAATTAAAGTATAATTAAACTAATCAAACATATCATTATACTAATCAAATACCAATCAAAGTATAGTTAAACTAATCAAATTATAATTAAACTAATCAAATATACAAATAGATAAAATTTAACTATGGATTTTAAACTAAAATGATTCAACCATTATAACAATGAAATTAAAAGTGTTAATGATATAGTAAAAAAGAATTTACCGAAATTTTGTTTGGCGACGAAATTGAATGAAATTTACGCAAATGTGATCGTCTCGTCCGGGAGAACACGAATATATAATTTTTTTAGGATCAATGGCTAGAACTAAATAGATCTGAGATGAAAATTTTAAGGGAAAAGTGAAAAATTTCGTCTGTGGGGTAGGGAAGAAGAAGAAGAGAAGAAGAAAGAGAAAGAAAAGAAGGGGGAGGGGGAGGGGGAGGCTTTGGGCGTTGGGCCTCCCACTGGCCGTGCCAAACCCTTAACCCACCTAAAATTTTGAGGGGTTAAGGGTACCCCACTGGCCCTGCTCTTAAAGCATCCAACCTCGACATAGTTTTGCAGCCAGAATTAGAGATTGACAGGCCAATCAGACTGCTTCCCTGGTAGGACTTAAACCAACCTCTGCTTACTTGTTTTCGGGCTTTCAAAAAAGCAAGCAGTTTTTTTCACAATACAGTTTAGTTTTTCACGAGACACATTTCAGCAAATTACTAAGAAATATCTTTGCTCAGAACATGCACAATAAGAGAAAACTCATTAAAATGTTCTCAGTTTCCTTGAGAATCAAAGCACTTGAGTTAGTGTTTATGTCAGTGTGGCACCGCTACCAAGTGTCAGACACAGTTACCACAAAAACCTAATTCAGACTCATATACATTCTTTCAAGATTTTCTTCTTAACCTACTTCGATTCACATTGGGTACATAATATGGAAGATTATCTATAGATCATCCAACATATATTAGCATCGTTTATATTTACGCAAATAATAGTCAAAAGAAAAATATTTGAGTAATTTAAGATCTGTTTGAAAAGATTGTCCATTTGCCAGATACATCAAAGGGGCAAAATTTAGAAGATGGGTGTGTCCTTGTTGTATAGTATAAGGTGGGCATGCTTGAACTTGTTCATATAATTTAAATGAGCAAAGAAAACATATTGATGCCAATTTGTACATTAGAATCTTCATTTAGTCTTCTTTTCCTGTTAAATATATCAAAGTCCCCTGTATTTAATTATTCGTAGAAGGGCTCCAAAACCAAAAAAATATGAATGGATATACCCAAGGAATCAGGAACGAAAAAGTAGTAGAACAGCAATAATATGTTAAATTACTAAAGGAGTCAAATTTTCCTTCATGATCCCACTTTCTTTCTTTGGTAAGTCCATTCTCTCTAAAACCACATTAGCAAATTGGATTCAGGTAGAGTTCTCTATGGTATTATATAGGTATACCTATACATAGTAGTTCTTTTTGGTATAGTTCACGATTTCAATAAAAGCAAAAGAAAATAACAAGAAATTTAGATAAAAAAATTTAAAGCCCAGCGAGCAACAACAACGACATTGCTAGCTGCCAGATAAACGGATAACCAAGAATGGAAGATTGATCTCCAAAAGATTAGTTGCTCTTATACTGTAAAAAAAAGAAGATTTTATTCATTATGTGCGCTCTTCCGCAATGGCAATCGAATCAAACAAACAATAACCTAAAATTTCATGAAGAAAGTGCCTATTCATTATCTAAGACAAATTAAATCAGTAAATCCCTAACAATTTAAGATTTAAAGAAAGAAAAAAAAATGCCCTCAACTGTTCTCATCATGAATTAACTCTTAAACATCACTTAGATGTGAATATTCGAACATCTGCTAAGCTAAGAATCACTATTGAAATTGTAAATCAGTTAATTTTTGGTTGGTTCAATAAGCATTTTGAAAAAGAGAAGGCGAGAGCTTGTCAATTAATGAATCAAAATCCGTTCCAATAAACCCTTAAAAAACTTGATCCTAATAAAACCCAGCAATTGAATGTAATTAAGAATCAAATCAATTAAAACAATAACCTAATAAATTTTGGGAAGAAACAGAGTATACATGACCTAATACAAATCAAATAAATCAAGAAAAACCCTAAAAATATGTCGAAACACTAACATAAGTAAAGCAATTAAAGGAATTTAAACGCGGGAAATACGAAATCAGAAAGTACCTCAACAGCAACGAACTATCTCTCTCTATGTTTCTTCTCTCCCGGTTCACCTCTCTTTCTCTCTCCCTCTCTATAAAGAGCGACCGGTTTTGATGTCATGGGTAAGGCAAGAGCAAGTGCTATGGACACCTCAAACAAGAAAAAAAAGTATTTTTTGAGGTTTCGGCAAGTACTATGGGCAACACAATCAACCAAACCCTCCCTCCGGTCCTAGTTTGGGACCTGGATAAGGGGTTTGAGGGAGGAGGTAGAGAATGTGATGTGCGGCACATATGGCACACTTTCTGCCTCCTCTCATGTTTTCGTATACTGAAATAGTGTCAGTTTCGTAATTAGTTGAGAAACGGATCCTTATTTCCCGAATCAGTTAACTACAAAAAATAAAGCTCTAGAATAAGACGGAAGGCAAGTATTGTGCCATACGGCACAATTTGTACCGTGTGCTACAATCTGTGTTGTTCCTACATAATCTTTGCCATCCCTACATGACAGGGACACCAGATTTTTACACTAAAGATTACATCTGCTAATTTTATTGATTGAAAACCAATCATAACAATTGCTAAAAAAAATATTAATTCCATTTCAGCCCCTCATACCACTTTTTAAAAGCAGATGTAATATTTTGGTGTCAAATTCTGGTGTTATTCTAGCAAAACTCTTTCCCATGACACTTTCCCTCAAACCCTTAAACCCCTACCCAAACAACCTAAATAAGGGTTTACCATGGCACTTGTCCTAATGGGTTATATAAAAGACCATTGACTACCGATTTTGATCGGTTGTGTCTCAGCCCAACTTTGATTCAGGATTTGATTGGGGATGGCCTCCCTTTTTTATTTTATTTTTTATTTTTATTTTTTAAAAAGTAAAACATGTGGGAATCATTTATCCTCACCCCAACTACTCAAAATACACCCTGCCATCATCATCTTCCCACCACCAACGGCGACAACTGCCACCACCACTAGCAATTGGATTTTTTTCTTCTTGATTTCCACCTCCCCTCCCCCCCTTCCACCACTAATGGTGCAATGGGAAGATGATGTTGACAATGGCGGTAGTGAAGAGGAAGGGGTTTAGAGAGTAAAAGGGGTTCTGGTGATGGTGTTGGGACAGTGGTGGTGGCGGTAGTAGTGGAAGGGCATGGGGGGATGGAGGAAATCAAGAACAAAAAAAATTCTGATTGCCTGTGGTGGTGGCAATTGTCACCGGTGGTGGTGGGAAGATGATGATGGCATGCATGGTGTATTTTGAGTAGTTTGGGTGGGGATAAAAGACTCCTACATATTTTATTTAAAAATTTAATAGGGGAGGCCATCCCTAATCAAAACCTGAATCAAAGTTGGGCTGGGACACAACCGATCAAAATCGGTAGTGTTAATAACAACGGTCAAATAATAACTTGGCTAAAAGCGTTGGCGTATTGGAAGAAGGCGTCACGCGGAGCAAACTCAGTGTTTGAGTCAAACAGAATTGACTCTGTACCACCATTTAGCGATAAACAGCCACTACGGGTGCACATTCCGAACTATTTTGAACAAGCTTTGTGCACATGCGTGTCAAGTATGTACGTTGGGCTTGTTCCATAATTATATTTGTTTATTAATGTGTTATGTTGCTCATTTAATGTTATAGTGGAGTTATTTAATACTAGAATTTTATTTAGTATCTACTATGCCCTCCATTTCATAAATAATTTATAACTTTATATATAAAATTTGCTAATAGAAAAACATACATAAGAGTATTTTAGAAAATTTTTGCAAAATAGGCTTTACTCAAGTATTTGCATTATATAGTAGTATAGATAATTTGCATCCTATCTAATATAGGTTGATTTTGGCGAGTTGTCATCTATTTGGATGGGTTTGTGTTTTACTGCATAATTATTTATAGATGTTGCTATTGACATTTAAAAATGGGACAAGGCAACTGAGTGATAAGAACTATTGTATTTGGATAAGGGCGTACAAAGAAATCATTGGGGCTATCCTTGGTTGGTCAAAATCCATTGACCAAATCTAAAACTTAATTCAAAATCCTCAAAATTATTCATTCTCAATACCCTTCAAATCTAAAACTTACCATTGACTAGGTAAATCGAGTTTTCTGTTAATTTTTGGATTTTTTAGAGTTAAAACTATGTTAAATCCATATTTTTTTTCTGTAAGTTTTAACTTAGGTTTTAAAAAAAAATCTGGGATGATGATATGTTCACACTATAAAGTGTGAATATCTTCTATTGTTCACACCCTTGTATGCGAATTTTTGAATTGTTCACACCTTTATATGTGAATTTTTTTTAATTGCTCACACCCTTCCATGTGAACTTTTTGAATTATTCATATTATTAAGAGCGAACATGTCACGAATCCTTTTTTTTTCTTCAATCGAAAACTCGAAAAAACTTGAAAACAAATTTAAAGATTGATTCATTTATGGGAAAATGATCTTTTTGAGCTTCTTTCGGAGGAGTAGAGAAACCAATACCCTCTCCAAAAATATTTTTTTAGCACAACTCCTCCATTGATAGGTTTTCCTTGAAGAACTCATCATCTTCCATGCTTACAAGCTCTGATGGCTAAAAAATTATGTTTGATGAAAGAGAGCCGAACAAAAATTTAACTTTTTCGTTAGAGGTGGTTAAGGTTTCAAGTTGGAGAATATAAGTTCAAAAAGTTAATTGTTTAATGAGATTGACCAAATTTGATAGCCCTTATCTATTTGTTATTTTTACAAAGTCAACTTAAAAGATTAATTTTGACCATGTTTCACAATTGCCTTTTTTCCATTTTTGGATTGTAAGGTCCATGAGTTCCTCCTGAGTTTGTCAATTTGCGTGTCAAATCAAACTCAATGTAAGTCTATGTCTTTGAGTTAGAGTTAGGGTGTTCACCTCCATGTTTTGATCATTGAAGACTTGAAGAATCGGAGAAGAAGGCATCTTCAAACTTAACTCACCTCCATAAGTCATCTTAGGATGGTAAGTGACCAAGAGACCTTATTCTTAGGTGGTTAGACTAGTATAGGACTAATGAACTTAGATTAGTTATGCTCTACAATATATAGGAAGCATAGGAATACTATCTCGGTTGAAATGAAGTTTTGAGAGTTGGTTTCAAAATCAAATCTCTCTGGAAGTTTAGAACATATCTGAGGACATTGATTTTGAAATCACAAGTCCTGATTTCGAAATTAGACCTCTGATTTCGAAACCAACATTTCTGGTTTCGAAACCAGATTTCTAGGTGGCACGAAAAACTTGTTATTTTGTGATTTTTGCGAATTAGAAGTTGCCCAACCGACTTTGAAAGTTTTCAAACTTTCCATAGGAGTTTAGGATGACTTAATCTTATATATAGAGATTGTTTTACATCAAAACAACAACAACACAATACTTGGAGAGATTCAAATCGAATTTCTAGGTTTTTAAGTTTTAGAGTCAAGTTCTAATCAGTTGAAGTGCTGAACTTATGATCTAGTGATTAGATTGACCTTGTGTTGAGAATTACACAAATTCTTCCATCTTTTCTACACAAAACTTTGTGTTTAGCCAGTAGATTTGAGTTGTTCGTTGATTCGGTGGAGTTTCGGATCGTTTGCGAAGTGGATATCGACTAAGGGGCGGTTCGTGGGTTTCGAAGCTATGTTAGATCTGAAGACTATTGCTGATCAAAACATAGAGGAGTCGTAAATCGTGTATGTCGAGTGGTAAATCAGTTTATAAGTTCTCGTTAACTCTTAGTGGATTGTTTGTCTAGACTAGGTCCCAGGGTTTTTCCTAGTTGGGTTTTCCTCATTAACAAAAATCTCTTGTGTTAATTTCTTAATTATTTAGATATTGAAATATTCGATTCTAATTCTTAATTCTGCATATTAAGAATCGAATAAGTCAATATTTTTCATAGAGATTTTTAGTTTGTGACTTAGTTATTTGTCTTAGAATTTTAATTAGGTGATAGCTTGATTCCTAACCTTTACTACGAAGTAAAACGGTTAATTCAAATAATCGTAGGACGGTATTTCAATTGGTATCAGACTGGTTGCACTTACTAGAGTTTAACAACCTAATTGTGATCCTGATTCGTAGTAAAGATTATAGATTCTCAAAGAGAGGGAAGTGCCATTAATCGACCACCACTGTTTGATGGAAGTCATTATCTATATTGGAGGCACGCATGAGGGCCTTTCTTAGGTCCTTAGATGAACAAGTCTGGATAATCACTGAGTTTGGATGGAAACATCCTACTATGACAACTGGTACTGGTACTGATTCCAGAGAAGTACTAAGCCTAGGGATCAATGGAATATTCACCATTTGTATATACATCAGATGGATGTAAAAACTACCTTTTTAAATGGTGATCTTAATTAAGAAGTCTATATGGAGCAATCAGAAGGGTTTGTTCTACCTGGAAATGATAATAAAGTCTGTAAATTAGTCTAGTCACTATATAGTTTGAAACAAGCACCAAAATTATGGCACAATAAATTCGATTATGTCATTTTATCATATAGTGTCAAATATAATAATGCTGACAAGTGCATATATTCTAAGTTTACAAATGATTATGGTGTGATCATTTATCTCTACGTCGATGACTTACTAATATTCAGGACTAATATGGAAGGTGTATCTGAAACTAAGAAGTATCTAACTTCAAAATTTAAGATGAAACTAAGAAGTATCTAATAACTTCAAAATTTAAGATGAAAGATCTTAATGAAGTAGATACAATCTTAGAACTAAAGTGAGGAAACATAGTAGGGGTTATGCATTATATAAATCTCATTATATAGAGAAAGTGCTTCTAAAATTCAATTATTTAGGAATAAAAGAAGTAAGTACTCCTTATGATTCTAATATAAAAATGCTTAAAAAATCTAGCAGATCAATTACACAATTAAAGTATGTAAGTGCAATAGGTAGTTTGATGTATGTTATGCATTGCACAAGACCAGATATAGCATTTGCAGTTGGCAAACTGTCAAGATACACAAATAACCTAGTATAGACCACTGGAAAGCAATTTGCATAATATTTGGTTATCTTAAAAGGACCATTGGTTTGGGTCTATTTTATTCTGAATTTCTAGCAGTACTAGAAGGATACTCCGGTGCGAGTTGGATTACAAGTGTAAGTGATAGTAAGTCCACATCTGGGTGGATATTCACAATTATAGGAGGAGCCATTTCCTAGGCTTCAAAGAAATCAACATTCATAACTCACTCAACGATGGAGTCTAAGTTTATAGCACTAGCATCAGCAAGTAAAGAAGTTGAATAGCTGAGAAACTTGTTATTAGATATAGAGTTGTGGCCACAATTGATGCCACCTATTTCTTTGCATTGTGGTAGTGAAGGTACTTTGTCTAGAGCATATAGTAAAGTATATAGTGGGAAGTCTAGACATATAAGCCTAAGACATGAATATGTCAAACAATTGATAACATATGGTGTTATTAACATATAACATATGTTAGGTCAAGTAATAACTTGGCAGATCCCTTTACAAAAGGATTCTCGAGCATGAAAATGATTACCAGGAATGGAGCTAAATCCTTTCCTTGAAAATGATCACCAGTAATGGTAACCCGACTTTGCACTAGAATGCCACTAGTCCAAAGTTTAATGGGTAACAACAAGTTATAATAAGTGATTAGGTAAGCACTGAAAACTAAATTAGTACCTTTTCCAGGATGTTCAGTGCAGTCTGCTACGATATTGAGGATGAATGTTAACTCTTAATATAGTTCAAATTATGATTTGGAGTGTCAAAAGTAGCAGAGACATACGGTGAAACTTTATCTATACGAACATGAGAAGTGGTGCCGCTTCCATCAAGAGTTTGGGTTTTCTCTTTTAAATGTTTATCAAACCAAGATCAAGCATAAGGCCATAATAGTACTAAAATTAGTTAAGAACATCTCGTAGAAACTAGATATATTATGTGTGTAGTATTTCCATTGAGGATGAGTGTTAACTCTTAATATAGTTCAAATTATGATTTGGAGTGTCAAAAGTAGCAGAGACATACGGTGAAACTTTACCTATACTGAAAGGTCCACGTTTTATGTTTGTCGAATTTCGTGTCAAAAATTAACTCAAGATGATCTCTTGTAATTCTGAGTTAGAGTCTAGTGAGTCTCGGTTCACTTCGGTTGAAAGAGAAGAAATCTACAAAGGCTCCGAAGAACTCAACTCACCACCGGAAGACATCCTAGGATGGTAAGTGACTTAGAACACTAAGTACCATAGGTGGTTAGATTGCTAAGAGTGTTTCCCACACTGTTTGTTCTTGATAAAATGTGTTTTAAAAGATAAAAATTTAATCTGGACAGTTTTGGTTTCGAAACCAAGAAGCTTGGTTTCGAAACCAACTGCATTGATGGTGTTATTTTTATATAGGGAAAAGTCTGTTTCGAAATCAACCTCAGTTTGATTTCGAAACCAAACTTTATCTGATGACAGATGAAGTTTGGTTTCGAAACCAAAACTGTTGGTTTCGAAACCAAAACTCATCTGTCTTCAGATGAATTTTGGTTTCGAAACCAAACAGTTTGGTTTCGAAACCAAAACCACATCTATCTTCAGATGAAGTTTGGTTTCGAAACCAACCTGTTGATTTCGAAACCAAAAGACAATAACCATCACAGGTGCTTGTTGGTTTCGAAACCAAATCAGGTCAGTTTCGAAACCACATGTTGGTTTCGAAACCGACTGGCTTGATTTCGAAACCAACGCCCAGATTCTTTTTTTTTAGTGCGATTTTCTGAGCTGTAAAGTAACTTTTTAACACATTATTGCTCATCTCCCTCTAAGCCTTGTTTCAGGGAGATAATTGAGCATGGGAAAACATTTCTAAGTGGGATGAGAGGCTCAATGGATTATTCTCTCATCCCCAATAATGGTGTCTACCATTAGACCTAGAACTAATAATTTAGTCTAGGATTGAGCTGGACATCTTCACTATAAATAGGGGTTGAATCTCCAGTATTCAATCAACCATTCACCCCTCACCTCAACAAGCTCTTGAGAGTTTTTCAAACTCGAAATTCTTAGTTCTCAAGCTTGTTGAACTTGGTTCAAATCCTTCCCACTTTAAACCAAAACTCTGTTTTTGTGTGCCGGTGGTATTCCGGTGGTGAAGCTTGAAAGTGTCAAGCAAGTGGTGATACTTGAAGAGTCAAGTATTGGTTCATGGTGCGGGACTTGCGGAGGTCAAGTTGGAGACGCATCATCATCTACTAAGAGGCAAATTCGTGGAGTTCGAATTTGTTGAAGAACTATACACCGTAGCTGTTGGAGCGTAGAGGGAGTCGTAATTCGTGTCCATCGAGTGGTAAATCGGTTTGTAAGTTTTCATTTCTTTTAGTGGATTCTTTTCTGGACTAGGTCCCGGGGTTTTTCCCAGTTTGGGTTTCCTCGTAAACAAAATCTCTTGTGCATATCTTTATATTTATTAAGAGATTGAAATATTCGATTCTTGTTTCCGCATGTTAAAGAATCGAATAAGTCAATACTCTTGATTAGAGATTTTAGTTTCCATCTTTATCACCAATATTATTTTTATTTGGTGATTGTGTAATCCTTAACCTTAGTCACATTGACATACGGTTATTCCAACTAATAACCGTAAGGATTTTAGACTTTCATATACGAACATGAGAAGTGGTGCCGCTTCCATCAAGAGTTTGGGTTTGCTCTTTTAAATGTTTATCAAACCAAGATCAAGCATAAGGCCATAATAGTACTAAAATTAGTTAAGAACATCTCGTAGAAACTAGATATATTATGTGTGTAGTATTTCCATTTTTGACATTAAGGAAACTCGGTTTCAGCTAAGGCCACTAGTGTCTTTGTTAAATCTTTAAAGTGCTTTCACTAATTTAAGGTTTAAAATCGAAAGATACCATATTGTATACATGATAATATCACATGATTGAGACTGAGTATATTACAATCTAGTGGGAGATTGTTGGAGAGATTGTAATTTATAACCCATACAGGCTCGGGCTAAAAAGAACCCTTATGAGCCAGCATAGGTCCACAACGGGCATTAGAGAGAAACTAGATGGTGTATAGGCTTGTGGGCCGTCACACACTAATAAACCCATTAGTAGGTAGTTATCCATCAGTAAGTTATAACTACCCACTAAGGTGTTGTTTGGGACGCAGGAAATCCCAAACCCGGATGGAGAAAACCCATAGATTGCTGTTTGTTTCACCAAGCATAAATAGTAAAAGTGGGTAAGTTGACTCCAAAGGTGGTCTCCGTACCATTAAACTTGAGAAAAATGAAACCCACCAAATAGGTGTTTTTCACGGAACCCAGTAGGGAGAAAAAAGGTTTATCTTCCTCCAGTCCTTCATCCTCTCTTCTTCATCCTCTCTTTCTCGTCCTCTAAATTGTCTTCTTCGTCTCTTTCTAAACTCCCCCTGACTCTCTTCTCTTCTTCTTCCTCATTTCCTTTTCCCCCTCTATTTTCTCTCTCTCTCTCCTGCAACTTTTTTTTTTTTTTCAGTTAATGCAAAATTTTAGCTTTGCCACTCTCTCTTGTCCACTCTTTCCTCAACTCCATTAAAACAACATCCCATCTCTGCAACTATCCCTTACTTCAAAAAAATCCTAATTGCACCATGTATTGTCTTGTTGGACTCAAATTAAATTAGGGTTTTTTTTTATTCATAATTTTTTTGGGTTGTAAGCTGAAAATTTAGGGATTTGAAGAATTTTTATCTTTTGATTTGTTTTTTTAGTGTATTGGACCGGTACCAACTGAAATCAACGATTAATTGTTTGCAGGAAAAAAGAAAGAAAGGAGGATTTTGATAAAATGGAGGACGAAGATGGGATTCTCCAAAACAGCAAACCTTAATGTTGCATGTTAGACAAACATCTTTTTCACTAATTGGATTGAGTGTTTACCGGTACGGATGAAGGAAAACCCAACTCCAGTACAACTTCTCCAAATTTGATGCAGCCAAACAGAGCCTAAGGGTTACAACTTAAGTATGACATATGTCATAATAGGATTAAAGGTGGAAGGTTACAGTCCTTCACGATGGGGCCAAAGGGTGCTAATTAAGGGTCCCATTTTCACCTCTTTGTACCCTATAAATATGATTTTTTAATTCCATCCAATCTGCTGGAAATCTATCAAATCTGTTTTTCTCTTATACGATTTCTCCCTCTCTCTCTCTCTTTCTCTCTCTCTCTTTATAGTCTCTCTTATTCTCTTATTTACTAAGAGAAATTCGTATAGTTTCGTTGGAATGTTTGTGAGAATTCTTCAGTATTGCTAACTAAAGAAATCTATGGTTTGTTGTATCTTGGAGGTAATTTGCCAGATCCCTATAGCCAATTCTTGTAGTGGGGGCAAATAACACCTTAAGAAAAGTGTTACATATACGCCTCAAGCCACTATTTCTATTTCAGATTTTTTTTCTTTATTGAAATTACTCAATAAATTTCAATAGAAGCCACATCACCATGTCGCCTATTTAGGTTGCCTAACATTATTCATGTCACACCTCGATTTTTTAACCAAGAAAATCCAACTCGATTCTCTGAGTCCGAAAGGCAAAGCGTGGGAAAAGAAATAAAAGTGTAAGTTAAAACATTGAGTAAAACCATTTGTTTCACTTTTGAAAATAATTTTTGGAGTTAATTGCGTAAAGTTGATTAAAATAGATATATTTACCTAATCGTAACTCAGGATAGTACGAATAAACCTATTTTGAAAACAAAATTTTAATCATAAGATGTTCAAAAATAGGTCACAAGTATACTAGACGACTCGTATACCAAAATTCGCATTTTATATGTTTGCTTAAAAACTAAACCAAATTTTAAAATTTTACTTTGATCAATCTGTTTATCAAAATCAGATGAAATAAAGCCAAAAGTTTCATGCTTATCTCTAGTTTTTATTTGTATAATAAAAATATATATTTTTTTAAAATATTTTAAGTAAAATATCACTTTCTTCGGACTATATGCATATTGTCAAGAACGCATCAGTCATACTAAAATGGCTTTATTTTGAAATTCAGAATTCTAAATTCTACAAGGTTTTTGTGTTAGTAAACATTATTGAAAGTAGTAACATAATAAAATACCAAAGACAACATTTTGTGTCAGAAAGCTTTGCTGAAAAGTAATAACATAATAAAATACTAAAGACGTACAACATTTTTACACCAGAAAGCATTACTGAAATATAATAAAACTCTACGCTGCTTACCAGAAAAGCGTTGTTGAAAGTCTTTAGAGCAAAAGAAATAACATTGTTTGAAACAGTAGCATCACAGATTTAATCCTTATTTTTAAGATTGTCCTTTTGTTTAGGCTTGTTCCAGTGAGCCAACCAAGGTTATGAAAACCATCAGAAATTTCTTATTTTAAAGTTGTTAAGGCTTGTTTCGGTGAGCCAACCATGGTTATCAAGAACCATCATCCGCAAAAAACCACATTTTCTTAGGAACTGACATCATCTTGATTATCATGTTTTGTATCATTTCTTTTGATTATCTTTCATTCCCATAACTCAGATTTTCTTCTATATCACATCTTTTGATTTTCTTTTAAATCAAAATAATTTCACAATTATTCATTTATAATAATAAAGAAATTAATATCTCAATAATCGAAATTATGATTCAAAAATATCATAAGCAATAACTTAAACATAGGTTTAGGTTTTTTACATAGGGTTAGACCCCTACCTCAGTTTGATTCCAAAACTTGTTTTTTTTTATCATCACCTGGTTGTAGAAATTCCTCCTTTCAATATTTGATTTGAAAATCTACCAACATAATAGTAATTAAGATCTAAAGAGAATATAGGAGAGAAGAAAAACCAATTTTAGAGAAAGAGGGAGAGAAATTGTTTTGGTGTAGGTTTTAACTAAAATGAAGGGGTATTTATAGTTTTTAGCAACGGTTACTATTCAGTCACGAGGTTACGCGCACTATTAGAAACACTATTCTAGTATTATTCGGGAACTATCCGTACTATTCAAGAACTATTCATAATAGTACACAAGAAACTTTTCAGTCACATTTTTACTGTACATATACTATTTCATCACACAATTACTGTTTTGAAACAGACTGTTCATATATGGTATTGTTCGCACATACGGTACAATTCATCAAATACTTGTTATACACCATGATTCGTACACTTTTGTTCCTCGGTCACTATTTATATGGTACTGTTCATACGGTACTATTCATACGTGTATGTATTTTCGCACTAATTATGTAGTACTATACCACCAATCTTTTATATAAGGTTTAAGTGAAATTCTATTTCACTACTCAATTAAAACACTCCCAAATAGGCATACATATAAAACTTAGACATCAACTTGACTATTTAAATCAAGTGAGGATCCTTCATAATAAATATTTTCTAGGGTGTTGCAATTCAACTAACCATGGCTATATAATAAGGGTACTAGTAAGAGAGTTCTTGAAAATGTTGGGGGATGGAAAAATTAAATAGACTTTTACTCCAAAATCACCCTTTTAATTCTTCCTTTCTTTTTAGTAGGGGTGGTGAAGGTATAAACTAAACTAACACCTCATCTCCATCGCCGGCCGTGCTGCACTGAACTCAACCACTGGGCCACCTCAACCTCACCGCCGATCACCGATAAATTACAGAGAGAAGAATGAAAGAAAGAGGCAGATAAAAGAATGAATGAAAGAGGGAGATGACCCACCCCCACCCCTCCTCGTCACCGGACCCAGATAAACCCCACCCAACACCTACCCTCCCTCTCTTTCCTTCCTTCCCCTTATTTCCCTTCACCGTTAAATGAATTTCACCCTTCCCAGAAATAAAAAAAAACTTCAGATCTAATTTTTTTTTTCAAAGAAGACGAACAAAAATTATCAACAGATAACGATTGAATCATGATCTCGATCAGTAGTGGTCGAAAAAATCTGTCGAATTTGACCATTGGTGGTTGAAAATTTTTAGTCAATTTGGTCGAATTCGTCATCTTCTTCGAAACTCTTTTTTAGGTTTAAAATATTTTTGAATTGAAGTTTTTGTTTTATCTATAGGAATGGCAAGATCTGGATAGAGAGGGGTGAGATCTAGAGAGAAGTGAGATCTAGAGAAGGGCGAGATCTAGAGAGGTGGTGGAGAGAGCGGTGGAAAGGATCAAGAAAAAAATACAGGTGGCCGGCGGTGGAGTGGGAGGTGCCTGGCGGTGGAGTGGGAGTGAGGGAGGTGAAGATGGTGGTTTAGTTTAACATTTTTTAGAGTTAGATGGAAAGATATATACCAACCCATTTTCGGATATCCTAGTAAAACTAAACCCATCCCCAACTAATTTAAAGCATTCTGTCCAACCCCCATCCTATCCACCCCAACATTTTCAAGAACTTCCTTAACAGCACCCTATAATAATCTGATCATCTGCCCCAAATGAAAGGTTTCTAATTGAACTTACTTCATATATAACTTGATTGATTCTCACCTAAACAAGAGATATCTAGACATATGCATGGTGTATCCAATCGCATTGATACAAAACCGTAAAATGATTCCACAAATATCTCAACTACACAAAAGTAGTTACAGTTTATATATATATTCATTTATTACATGCATTATCACATATATACTTGATATACAAGTCTTCACTTACTACTTATCACTTATATGGAGCACCCTCTTTAATACACCCAAAAGTAAAGCATAAGCAGTCAGCTGAGGAACATGGCCTTCTGTTTTCATATCTCAACTGTAGTGTTGTTTTTACTTCCAAGCATTTCCTGCATGTAGAATGCAACAGATTTTGGAACAACAATGTCTTTTTCAGATTGTATGATGGTGCAAGGGATATTCTTTACTTGTTTTAAGACATATCTAAGATCACTCAAAAACACTGTTTTAGCCACTTCAAGAGCAATTCCAGGTTTCATTCTCTCCAAACTGCTTTTGAATTCCTTCACTGCATTTGTGTCATACACTCCTACTGCTTTTGGAGAAAAATTGGTAACCCAATTTGAGAAATTGTGGTTCATTTCATTCAAAATTGACTCAATATCTGATCTCTCAAAGCCCCCAGTGTATCCCACATCATTGAGGTACCTACAATATATGAAAGAATTATATATACATCAAGTATAACCCAATCAAAATTGTATGTAGTCATAATAAAAATGATAATACTAATGACAATGAAAAGTATTAAGAAATTAAAAAAAAAAAAAGAAAAGAAAAAAACAACAACAACAATAGCTAGTGCTAATTAATGGGAAAATTGGACTTTAGTAATTAATAGTTTTTTGGTGTATTTGAGTTACGTCATAAATTTTTCAGAAATTGTACTTCCACCCCACCACTTTTCTTTACAGAACCCACTTATTCATACACTTCATTTACACCTATCTATAACTACATAGAGATCATCTAAGTGCTAATCGACCTTTTGTGAGGATGATCTCCATACTATCTAGATCATCCCTACAAATAAACAGAATGTTGTAAAACTTTTTACCCTATTAAAAGTTAGTTGAAAATCGACAGTAAAATACTTTAAATAGCTTAAAATTTCAATCATTTTTTTACGAGGCTTAAAGTTTTAGAATAATGCATTCTTTTAGGATGATCTTTATGGTAAATTAAGAGATCATACTCAAAAAAATATTTGCTGCTAGATGATCGAGGTGCAAGAGTAAGTGGTTTTGTAGAGAAAAATGGATGTGTGTGAAGTAAAATTATTTGACAAATTTAGGATGTTCCTCAAGTACACCAAAAAGAACTAATAGTCTGTTTGGACAAGGGATTTGGGGGAGGGATTTTATGGGGACCAGGGATTTGGTGGAAAAATCATGTTATATTTTTCCTCAAAATCCGTCCTTAAACTTCCTTGTCCAAACAGACTATAAGACTAGACACAAAACGCAGCCAAAAAAATATAGTACTAAAGTCAAATGTTGAGAGAGAGACCTAGGAGAACCACCAAGTAGTATGAGATGTGTAAAAAGGTCTGGCCTTTCAGTGGCTGCTATGCACCCAATCATGGCAGACATGGAGTGACCCAAGTAGATAGTTTTGTTCACTTTTAGCTGGTCAAGAAGGTTGACTAGGTCTTCTGCATATGAATCAAAATCAGAGTACCTCTTTGGATCATACAGAGAGGGTTTCACATTGGGAGAGAAAACCATATCAAAGATCACCACCTTGAAATAACAAGCTAGGTAAGGTAAAATGAAGTGCCAAACAGTTTGGTCTACACCAAATCCATGAGAGAGAACAAGGGTTTCACTGCCATTTCCATAAACCCTAGCATTTAGAGATTCTACAAGCCCTAGACCATGCCCATTTCCCACATCCATCTGTGGGATAACAGTGATGACTCAAAGACCTTAACAAGTTTGAAAGAACTTCGGAGACATATATATATATATATATATATATAGATTGGATCCCTGAGACTAATTAAGAACTCAAAAGGAGAACGTACCTGTTGCCTTGGATATGCATCTACTTCAATAAATACACCCACACCCCAAATTATTTATTGTGCATATGTTAGGTCTTTCCCAATAAATTAACAAGTCTAGCTAGATTTTAAAGGCCCTCTTTGGTACACCGTGAATATTTGCAAATGTAAAAATTCACAGTTCTTATAGGTGCTAATTAAAATTCTATAAATTAGAAAAAAAAATTTAGATTGTTTATTTTATAAGCTCATTGCAAATTCTACCAATTATTTGTTATTAGATGTCCTCATCAATCATCTACAAATACATGATAAACCGTAAATTTTTGCATTTGCGAATATTCACGGTGTACCAAACCGGGCTAAATTTTTTTCGGTAATTTAGGGTTCCACATGCATGGAAGGAATTTACATATTTGGTTAATAATATTTTCTCGAAAGATAATAACATTTGTCCATGTATTTCAAAAGTAGTTCATCTCATTGGACTACGTACATTGAACCAAATTAATAATGGGTTTATCATCAGTATTAATTGCTAGTGGGGACTTAAGTTTGGGGACTAATAATGATGTGTCGTCCTTCAATTGGTTCGCGCATCTTTTTCTAGCAAATATATAATTCTATTTGAACAAATTTTGTAAACAAATCAATTAATAATAATGGTTGAGAAAGTCACATGGCACCTAGAATTCATCGACCCAGATATTTTTCTTTTGAGAGGAAGTTCAAATTTATTAGATAAGCTAAATTGGCAAAAATTTACAAATATAAGTAAAAATTAAAAACAAAAAATTAAAGATAAAACTATACTAGGACTGGCAACGCACACATTGGCCTTCCCAAAAACCCTCCCTAATCACCATCTACATATCATTGAAGAAGTAGGGAGTCCCAAAAGAAAATAAAGTCTATGGCATCAGGACCGGCGGGCGAAACGTAGGTCTGTTTCCATATACTCCATGTGACCCCGAAGAACAAAAACTGCCATAAGGAAAAGCCTTTGGCTTTCTGATTGGGCTTTCCCAATAGGTGAGACAATTAAGCCTCTATTGAATCTGAAAACACAGATGACGCATGGACACAGATATAGATACGGACACAGCGATATGCCAAGTCTAAAAAAGTTAGCTAGGACATAGACATGAGAAGGATACACAATTAAGTAATATATATTTATACTAAAAAATTATTTCATAGATGAAATTTAATTTCTTAAGAAACTCTAGAAAATCTCTGGCACAACAAAATTTCGACAAGAGCGCAAGGGCATCTGTGTCCAGCATGAACAAGCTACCCAAGTGAATTGTCTTTTCATAGCATGGCACCTTATAATTTGTCTATAAAAATTGTTGCTGTAGCATTTTTCTTTTCGAACATCCTATGAATTGGCCACAAAGGCAACACTTGAATTGGTTTCCAAAATTAAGTCCCCAAATCCAGTACGTCTAGCTTTACTACCCCTTTACTATATAGGATGGATGTTGAGAAGAAATATCAAGTACATGTGCTAAAGATTTCTGTCCTTTGATCAACTCAAATAGATAAATTAATAGAACAAGAAAGACAAAAAACCTACTACATGAAAATAGGTTCATTCAAGAAAGTCTTATATTGACCATAACCTCTCTTGGGTGTGGTCCCGCCGTGGATTTAATATGGCCCTGTTTGGTACATTGTGAATATTCACAAATACGAAAATTCACGGTTTATCATATGTTTGTAGATGATTGATGAGAGCATCTAATAACAAATATTTAGTAAGATTTGCAATGAGCTTACAAAATAAACAATCTAATTTTTTTTTCTTTTTAATTTATAGAATTTTAATTAGCACCTACAAAAATAGTGAATTTTCACATTTACGAATATTCACAGTATACTAAGCAAGGCCTAAGTAGCCCTAGTTTTTTGTGGCACCTTAGAGTCAAACATCATCTACACACAAAATCAAAACCAAAATCTATTCCTTTCTTCTTCTTTTTTTTCTTTTTTTTTTTCTATCAGGAAATCAAAACCAAAATCATCATTAAAGAAAAAATCATTACCCAAATTGAGAATCGAATGACCCATGCAAGAGCACTTATAAAGCTTCCAATACTTTTTGATGAGTCCCTCGTAATAAATGTGATGTAATATCCTACACCTGTTGGTTCTTAGGGATAGGGCATGGGATTGGGGTTAGGTTAGTTGTTGTTGAGATTTTGAGAAGGATAATAATAAACTTATAGCAAAATTTTACATAATTTTTTTTGTAAAGCTAATTTGATGGTGAAACTATTTTTTGCATATTCTAGTAATTCATGTCCATCCCAAAGTGATATGCATCCACTCTAGATTGTGCTTTCAGTAAGAAATTCTGTAGACTTTTCGGTAAGCCTAACATCACCGTTTTGAGAATGATTCCAATACATTCCCTATACCCACCCCCACATTTTGCCTTTTGGGATTTAATGGCACCTAATAAATGGAACCCCAACTATATTTGCCGTCCCTTTTAATGCTATTCATTGAAAGCTAGCTTTATGAATTAAATTTCTGAATTCGTACGTGATGGTACATGTAACTGTTTTGAAGGCACCCCTGACCCCACTACTCCCCCCATTTATTGATCTTGAATGTAAAAAACAAATAAACCTAGCCAAAATCAATGGGTCATGTTAATGTGTACCTTAAGGGGATACACGATAAAGTTAAAGTTGTAATAATTTTTTTTTGCACATCTTCACTGATGGAAATCAGGGTTTTTTAATTAATTAAAAATACGCAGCGTAAGATTAATTAATGTTTAAATTTTTTTTTATTTCCACTGGATCACTTAATAGCTAGTAAGGATCTAACACAAATGGTTAAGTTGATTATCTTTGACGTGTTATTAAACCAACTCTAAGTAGTATGTAAAAGGACTCAACTTTACGCTCCAATAAGGAATGGATCTTCAATTCTCTCCTAACTTTAACTTGAAATTGAAACTCTAGAGCTAGAACTTGAATAGAGGCTAGGGTTTATATTTCTCACAAAATACTCAATTAGAAGATCGAACAAAGAAAAGGAGGGGAGAGATGGACGATTTTGGCAGTGGTGGTTCCTTTGCCAAAATCGCCCCTTCCTTATATATAATATAGGGAGGTCACAACCCAAATTTGATTCCTACTCTAAGTCTTTTGGGACCCACATTTTTAACTAATTTTATTTGTATTTTAATACTTTGTGTCTCACACAAATTAGAATACAAAATAAATAATTATAAATTAGTCCATCACACTTTTGTAATTGAATATTATGAAAGATGCAGAAATTATTACTAAACCCTTCCTCTGTTAATAATGCAATTAAAACCTCCACTATTTACTGATATTTGTAATAACCCTTAGGTTATGTTTATATATAAGTTACATCATTAAGGGATATTACATCTAAGTCCTTGCATCATTACATGTGCTAAATATTATTATTCTAATAATCTCAAGAGAGATAACTGGCGAGTCTAGAATAATAATTCTCACACTATGAATCAAGGGACTATCAACTGATTTGTGGATTTCATATTGAACTAATATATTCTCACTATACAATCATATTCATCCAACTTGTCCAGAATATTAGATCACATTTGCGTTTCTAACCTCATTGCTTGACAAAATAAAATAAATATTATATAATATACATGTAAGGTATTTATTAATTCTCAGAATTAAGAGTTTATTGCAATAACAATGTCCTAGGATTCTTTATTATTTCGTGACTTGAAATAACATGATTCCTAGCTAACCTATTTGATGTAATCTTGTTACACCAATATACCGAACTCGGGAGTCTATACTCCGGTGATGGAGATATATCACACAATTTAACTAGTATATTGTAGCTTATCAACAACGAATTATTAAGTCCATATAAACTACGAACGTAAATAATAATGAACCGTATCCCCTATGCATGCAACTCTTGCATGTAAATGGTCCATCTATGTAAACTCATAATCATTAATTTGCATGAACCATAATAATTAAAGATGTCAATATAGTTGTTTCTAAGGCATAATCTCAACAATCTCCCACTTGCACTACGAATAATTGAAAGTAACCCTTAACCCCATTCCATACACATGAGAATCAAATGCCTTTTGTGGTTAAGTTATCAACTAATGCTATCTCAGCTACAACAATGTCACATCTCTGAGTGATTTCTTTGACGACAATGTACTTCCTTTTAATATGTTTGTTAGCTTGTGTTTTCTTGGTTCTTTATAGTTGGCAACTACTGCACCATTGTCAGACTAAAAAACAATAGGCGAAGTTGCCTCAGGAACAACTGTAAGATCTTCTGAGAACGTTTTGAGTCATGCTGCTTCTTTAGCTGCTTCACAAGCCGCTACATATTTAGCTTCTGTAGTAGAGTCTGCAACGTATTTTTGTTTGATATTTCTCCATACAATGGCTCCTCCACCTAAGGTGAATACATATCTTGAAGTTGATTTTCTCTCGTCAAGTCCATAAAATTAATTGGAACTAGATCTCCTTCGCCATATATACTAGCATATAATCTTTGGTTCTCCGAAGATACTTCAATATATGCTTGACTGAATCCCAGTGTAATCTACCTGGGTTAGACTGGTAACAACTAACTATACCATTTGTAAAGCAGATATCCGATCGTGAACACAATATGGCATACATAAGATTACCCATAACATATGCATCAGGCACTCTTTCTATGTGCTCTTTCACCTCTAGTATCTTAGGATACTATTCCTTTGAGAGATGAATGCCATGTATAAACGGCAAGAATCCTTTCTTAGAATCTTGCATAGAGAATCTATTCACCATAGTTCTATGTAGGTAGCTTGAGACAAGCCTATTATTTTAGACTTCCAGTTTCTCAGGAGTTTGATACCTAGAATGTAACTGGCTTCTCCCAAGTCTTTTATACTGAAAAGATTGGACAACCAAAATTTTGATGTTGATTCCAATGAGTAGGATATCATATAAATACAACTTTAGAAAAGTTACCAAATTATTTTTGCAATTCTTATACACACATGGTTCATCAAGATGTTGATCATGTTAGGATTTTCGCCCGTTGTATGCTTAGGATTCACCACAAACAATGACAAGCAAATACTAACACGAAAATAATAGAGAAAAGAGATAGAAACACACCACAAACGATTTACGTGGTTCACCACTCTTTGGCTACGTCCACGGCAAAGAACAACTTCTTTCACTAAGATCAAAGGGATTACAAAGCAAGCTACATACTCAACTACTCTCACAAGCTTCTCTAGCTTGCTTCTCAAACTTTTCTCTCTACAATATTGCTCTCACACTCTTCTCTTTATCCTTAGACTCACAACCTTTCAAGAGATCTCACACTCTCAATGTTATTTTTCTGAATGCTTTAGGCTAATGCCCTACTCCTATATTTATAGCCTCTAATAGGTATCCCAATCCTAGAAGGAAAAAGGAATCCTAACTAAATATGAAAAGGAAACCCACCTAAAATAGAAGTTCTCTCAAATATAAGAAAAATGAAGTTTCTAAAACTTTAATTGATTTTTCCAAAACTTCACAGATCAAAACCAACGGTCTTGATTGCCTGATCAAATCTGATGTTCCAACTTCGAGATGCTTGTTTAAGTCCGTAAATGAATTTATGCAACTTGCATACCATATATTTTTGGCCTTTTGCTATAAAACCATTTGGTGATTTGATTATATAAATGTCCTCTTAAAGGTTTCCATTAAGAAATGCAGTGTTGACATCCATTTGTCATATCTTATGGTCGTAATTAGCTGCAATAGAAAAGAGTATTCTAATAGATTTAAGCATGGCTACTCACAAAAAAGTCTCCCCATAGTCGATTCCCGCTTTCTGAGTATACCCCTTGCCGTTATTCCCACCTTAAAGGTTTTAACCCTTCTATCCTATCATATTTTCCTTTTGTAAATCCACTTACATCCAATAGGTTTGATATTGGATGGTGGTTTTACTAATTCCCATACCTAATTGGAATGTATGGATTCCATCTCAATTTCCATAACATCTTGTCATAATCTCGAATCCATGTTATTAATTGCTTCATGGTACCTAGTAGGATTATTTTCTGGTTAATTAGGAATCATTTGGTATGACTTTTCCTCTTAAAGCATTATAAATTTCTTATACTTCTCAGGAAGTCTCTTATCTCTCTGGCTACGACGAAATGGTGGTTGTGCAATTGGTTCAACTAGTGGTTCCAGTTGGGTCGGAGGATCAGGTTGAGCTAATATATTAGCTAGAACCGATGGTTCTGGCTGTTCTGATTGATCTTGAACCAATTATTCTTGTGGATCCTATTGAACTAATGGCTCCTGCTTAATCTGAACCAGTGCTTGATTGATAACAATCTGTGTTTCAGTATATGAACTACAAGGTCCTGGTCCTTCTGCTGCGCCTCTGATTGTATGATCTACCCAATGAGAATTTTTTCTAAAAATTACTTGAGGCATCAACATTGGTGGACTATACATCGGTTCGCTCACCATAGGTGAACTGGTTATATGTCTAACTCCCGCATTATTGAAGCATCAGATAATACTTCAAATATAACCTTACTCGACGACTTGTAATTGATCATATAATCATCCTAAAAAAAAGACTACATTTGTACTAAAAAATACTTTATATTCTCCTGGATTATAAAATAGAAAGCCCTTTGCTCCTTTGGGGTATCCTATAAAAATTCATAATTCTAACTTAGGTTCCTAATTGCTTAACTTTCCTCGCAATACATGTGTTGGACATCCCTAAATATGTAAGTGATGCAGACTAGGTTTGTGACCTGTCCACAACTCCTTAGGTGGACTGCCTTGCTTGGCACCAAATTTAGAAGGTATGCAGTTGTTTCAAGTGCATGCCCCCAAAAGGATATACATTAGTAATGATGTATAACACATTGTAAACCTCACCATATCTAGTAAAGTCATATTCCTTCTTTTTGCAACACCATTATGTTGAGGAGTACTCGGTGCAGTCAATTGGGATATAATCCCATCTTCCACGAAGTATGAATCAAATAGGTTAGAAAGATACTCACCACCTCGATCAGATCGAATGACTTTCAATTTCTTTCCTTATTGGTTTTCCACCTCAGCTTTAAATTCTTTGAACTTGTCAAAAGATTCAAATTTGTGGTGCATAAGGTAGATTGAAAGTCTGAATGTCCTACAGTTTAGTTGGATTAACCATATGTCAATGTGACTAAGGTTAAGGATCACACAATCCCCTAATAAAAATTAGAAAGGTGATAAAGAACAAAACAATAATCTCTAACAAGAGTATTGACTTATTCGATTCTTAATATGCGGAATTAAGAACAAGAATCGAATATTTCAATCTCACAACAAGTATGGAAATATGCATAAGAGATTTTGTTTACGAGGAAACCTAAACTGGAAAAAACTCTGGGACCTAGTCTAGAAGAAAAATCTACTAAAAGTTAATGAAAATATACAAACCGATTTACCACTCGATGGACATAAATTATGACTCCCTCTACGCTCTAACAACTACAGTGTACAGTTCTTCCATAAATTCGAACTCCACGAATTTGCCTCTTAGTGGACTGTGATGCGTCTCCAACTTGAACTCTACAAGTCCCGCACCCTGAACCAATACTCGACTCCTCGAGTATATCACCACGAGCTTGATACTCCAAGCTCAACCATCGGAAATCCACAGGCACACAAAAATAGTATTTTTGGTTTAAAATAGGATGGATTTAAACCAAGTTCAACAAGCTTGGAAACTATGAATTTAGAGTTAAAACTCTCCAAGGACTTATTGAGGTTAGGAGTGATTGGTTGATTTGAATAATGGAAGATCAACACCTATTTATAGTGAAATGTCCAAATATAAACCAGAATAAACAAGTTTAGTGGTTGAGAAGAAATAATGTAATACTCATAAGATTAGTAATAATGTTAAAACTACGAGGTTGAGTAATGTAGAAGAGATCACTCAAATGACATGAAAGTCTAGAATCTCACAATGGGCTAAGTCTCCACTAGCGATTATTCAGGTTCTCTCAGAAGTGCTTACTCTTTGCCTAGATAATACTTATGTGGCTAGTGCAAGTATTTTTCCAAGACTTGAAAAATTATGAAGGATTTTCAGAAAAGGGATAATATAATGAACATAAAGTTCAAAATTATTAACAACCTCAATCCCTTGGAATTCACAAAGAATTTTAGAACTTTGAATACTCTTGAACACAAAAATACACCAAAAACTTTCTCCCTTACCCCCAAGCCTAAATTAGACATTGTCCGCAATGTTCGTACCATATGAAATTAGAGAATAGTGAAAATAAAAGTGTAAGGAAAGAGATTATCATATCAGGGTGCACAAAAATGATTAGGTTGCATCCTAACAAGCTTTAAGTTTTACGTCTTCAGCCAGACCAGTATAACCACAAAAGGTCAATCATGATAAATAGGATCCTCAAGAAGTAAGCTCTCTATTTTAGGGTTTTGCAACTCAATAAATGGTTTCAATCGTTGACTGTTGATTTTTAAAATATCACCATTCTGACGATTCTCTATCTCAATAGCTCCATGAGGATAGACATTTTTGACAAAATAAGGGCCAGACCAACGAGATCTCAACTTACAGGGAAAAAGATGCAGTCGAGAATTACACAGGGGGACTTTTTGACCAGGCTCAAACGTGTTTCAAATTATCGACTTGTCGTGAAAAACATTTGTTCGCTCCTTGTAAATTTTTGAATTTCGGTAAGCATCATTACGAATTTCTTCCAACTCTCTGAGTTGGAGGCAACGATGATTTCCAGCAGTAGGTAGGTCAAAATTTAATTGCTTGATAGCCTAATAGGCCCGATGTTCTAACTCGACTGGCAGATGACAAGCTTTCCCATAGATAAGTCTGTAGGGAGACATCCCAATGGGAGTCTTAAAAGCCATCCGAGATGCCCCCAAGGCATCTTATAACCATAAAGACCAATCCTTTCGGTTCGGGTTCACATTCTCTCTAAAATTTATTTAATCTGCCTATTGGATACTTCAACTTGCCCACAAGTTTGTGGATGATAAGGCGTAGAGACCTTATGAGTGATGGAGTATTTCTTAATGAGGGTCTCGAAAGACCGGTTACAAAAATGTGTTCCACCGTCACTTATAGTAGCTCTTGAAGTACCGAAACGAGAAAAAATATTTTCTCGAACAAACTTGATCACAACATGGCGATCATTCATCTTTGTTTGTATAGCCTCCACCCATTTGGAAACATAGTCAACCGCCACTAAGATATACAAATTACCAAATGAATTAGAAAATGGACACATAAAATCAATACCCCACACATCAAATATTTCTACTATTAATATTGGGTTTAAGAGCATCATGTTACGATGGGTCACTTTTCCTAATTTTTGACATCTTTCATAACTCTGACAAAAGTGATATGCATCTTTGAAAATGGATAGCCAATAAAAACCACACTGCAATATCGTAGCAGCTGTATTTTTGGCACTGAAATGCCCACCACATGCTCCAGAATGACAGAAGGTGAGAGCACTAAAGATTTCATTGTTAAAAATGTACCGACGGATGATCTGATCAGGGCAGTACTTGAATAAGTACGGATCATCCCAAAAGAAATACTTTACTTCAAACAGGAATTTGGTTTTGTCCAGTTTTGACCAGTGCTCAGGCATTTGGTCAGTTGCCAGATAATTCACAATGTTGGCAAACCAAGGTAACTGGGACACAATGAACAATTGCTCGTCCAGAAACATGTATAGGATTGGCTTTTCCTCACCCAAAGACTTTACAAGTATACACGATAAATGGTCGGCTACAACATTTTCGGAACCCTTCTGTCCCGAATCTCAAGGTCAAACTCTTGTAGCAATATAAAACCCATCTGATCAGCTGAGGTTTTGCATCTTTTTTGGAAAGAAGATATTTTAGGGCGGCATGATCAGAATAGACTATAACCTTAGACCCAATTAGATATGGTCTAAACTTATCTAGCGCAAAAATGACTGCTAATAACTCTTTCTCAGTTGTGGAGTAGTTTAGTTGGGCATTATTTAAAGCCTTACTAGCATAATAGATCACATGGGGTGCTTTTTCATATCGTTGTCCTAAGACAGTACCAATCGCATAATCGGACTTATCACACATAATTTCAAAAGGTGCATCCCAATTCAGTGGTTGGATGATGGGGGGCAAAAGTTAACAAAGATTTAACCTTCTCAAAAGCTTCAATACAGGCCTCATCAAAGGCAAAAGTAGTCTCTTTAGCAAGCAAGTTGTAGAGAGGTCTAGCAATTTTGCTGAAGTCTTTGATGAAGCAACGATAAAATCCAGCGTGGCCAAGAAAAGAACGAATATCTTTCACGGATTTGAGAATCTAGAGTTTGGAAATAATATCGACTTTGGCCCTATTAACTTCTAGGCCCTTAGATGAGATCACGTGTCCTAACACTATACCGGACGAAACCATAAAATGACATTTTTCCCAATTAAGTACCCAATTCTTCTCTTTGCACCTCACCAAAACAACCGTGAGGTGGTGCAAACACTCATCAAATGGTGACCCAAAAATAGAGAAGTCATCTATGAAGACTTCGAGGAAGCGTTCAACCATATCCGAGAAGATACTCAGCATGCAACGTTGGAAAGTAGCGGGTGCATTACACAACCCGAATGGCATGCGTTGGTAGGCAAATGTACCGAAGGGACATGTAAATGTGGTCTTCTCCTAGTCTTCAAGAGCAATTGGGATCTGGTTATATCCAGTGATGCCAAACTCCTTAGGGACGACCTGAACTGGGCTAACCCACTTACTATCAGAAATCGGGTATATAATACCCGCATCTAATAATTTGAAAACTTCTGCTCTCATAACATCTTTCATGTTTGGGTTTAATCGCCGCTGCATCTCTCTTGACATTTTGGCACCTTCTTCCAAATGGATTCGATGCATACAATCAGCAGAACTAATACCTTTTAAATCAGCAATTGTCTATCTAAGGGTTGTTTTGTGTTCTTTAAGAACACTGACAAGCTTACTCTCTTGTTCCGGCTTTAAATCAGAGGAAACTATGGCAGGAAGAGTATCCCCATCTTCAAAAAATATATATTTTAATGTCTCTGGTAGGGGTTTCAACTCAAGGGTGGGGGCTTTAATTGATGAAGGGAGAGGTTTAGTCTAAGAAGGTGGGAGAGGTTCCACCTTAGGTTGCCATTTACCAAAATTCATAACTGGTACAGAGTCTAGCAAGGCATTAACCTCCTTGAGAATGCTCTCTTCCTCNGCCTGTGAAGCATGGAATACGTTCACCTCCATTTTAAGATTGCCAAAGGATAACTCGGCCACACCATTTCAACAATTAATTAATGCTTTAGCTGCTGCTAAAAATGGACGACCAAAGATAACCAGAACATGTCCACTCGAATCGGGGATAGGTTGAGTATATAAGATGATGAAATCAACAGGATAATAGAAATTTTCTACCTGAACTAAGACATCCTCTACGATACCATGAGGGACTTTGACAGATCTATCCACTAGTTGGAGGAAAATCTTTGTAGGTTTCAACTCCTCTAGGCCAAGTTGTTCATAGACTAAGAATGGAAGAAGATTCACACTAGCTCCCAGATCAAGCAAAACATGCTCTATCCTTCAATCACCAATGACACCTGAAATGGTGGGGTAACCAAGATCTTTAAATTTGACTGGGTACTTGTGTGAGATAATCGAACTAAATTGCTCAGCTAAGAATGCACCCTTACGCACATTTAAACTACGCTTCACAGTGCATAAATCTTTTAGAAACTTTGCATAAGAAGGTACTTGTTTAATTGCATCTAACAAAGGTGTTGATCTTTAATTGCTTAAAAATCTTAACAATTTCATTAGCATAAGTACCATTCTTTTTCTTAGCGAGTCTTTGAGGACACGGAGCAGGAGGGATGTAACTACTTTCAGGAACACTCTTCTTACTAGGGATCTCACTAGTGTCCTTAGATGTTACCTGATCTGGTTAAGAACTACTTTTAGCCTGCTCACTATCTTTTGGAGTTTTTACTTGATTATCAACCATTTTACCGCTTCTAAGAGTAATAACTGCCTGAACTTGTTCGATATGGGTTTCTATAGATGAACCTACATGATGAACTCTTCTAGGATTGACTACTGGCTGGCTAGGAAACTTTCCCTTCTCCTATCATTCAATTTAACAGAAATTTAACCAATCTGAGTTTCTAAATTCATAATTGCTTGTGTATTTGTCTGCAAAGATTGTTGGGTAGCTAGCATAAAAGTGTCAACCTTTTGGTTACTCTGAATTGCATTTTGGGTTAACTCTTTTAGGGATACCTCAAGAGTAATCATTTTATGTTGACACAAAAACTGTTCTTATGGTTGAAAAAAAGAGCTTTTAGAAAAACCCGGTGGAGGATTACTAGATGGTCCTCCCTAATGTTGACCCTTTATCCATGAAAAGTTGGGGTTATCCCTCCAACCTGCTTTATAAGTATTTGAGAATAGGTCATATTTCTGCCTATTTTCATACCAAGGATTCTGGTTGTTGTAAATTGCCTGAACCTGTTCACCACTAGTTTCTTGCCTATAAAAGAATGGGCAACTAGGACCTGTATGGTTGGGATCTCCACAAATGGTGTATGGGTAGGTGTTGGGTTCATTTTTATAACTCATAACTTGATTAGGCAACTGTCGCTCCATGGTTTCTTGCTTCCTAGGAAGATTCATCTCTAAAGTTTCTAGACGCCTAATGACAGTGGATAGTTTTGCATCAACTTCAATACTAGTGTCAACTCGGTGAATACTTCCTCTATTGGTATAATTCCTACTAGGTCCGGGTTCTCTCATTGAATCCCATTGTCTCGCTTTTTCAGCAAGTTCGAAAAATAACTCATAGCATTCATCGTGATGTTTAAGAGTGAAATCCCCTCCGCTCATGGTTTCAAATTGAACATGAGACTCATTTTCTAGACCTTCGTAGAGGATCTGTGCCAAGTGTGACTTCGAAAACCCATGGTGAGGACACTGGTACTATAGGTCACGGAACCTTTCTATATAACTATAGAGGCTTTCACCAACTTTTTGCTTAAAGGTTTGTAAGTGGTAACGAATAGATGCAGTCTTATGGTGTGGATAGAATCTCTTATTGAAGAGCTTAGTAAGTGTGGCCTATGTCCTAATCGATCCTAGAGGAATTGAATAAGTCCATTCTTTGGCCTTTTCTTTTAGAGAGAATGGAAACAGATGAAGTTTTATGGCTTCAATAGGAACATCAGGGTGGTGATTTACTGTTCCACATATCTCTTCAAAATGCCTAATATGGAAATAAGGATTTTCATTCTCAATACCTTTAAATTCAGGGAGCTGTCTTAGGGTTCCTGGATGGATCTCAAATTTACCCTTAATATGGGGTATTACTATTCCTGGGGGTTGAGTTACCCCGAAAGAGTACATACAATCCCGCAGAGTTAGAGCAGGAGGATTCATAAGCGCTATGTTCTCGACATTTACTTCATTGTCAATATCACTGACTCCAGCCATGTCAGAGAAGAGAGAATATTTACCAACAAAAGTTAATGGAAGAAGACTTGGATCAAATAAATCGTTATGTTCAATATGATTTCGAGCAATCAATGCAGGATGACTCACCTAATTTAGAGCAAGATCCTTGAAAAATATTTCTTGGAGTCTTTTCTTTCTTTTTTTAGACCAGCTCATATTCCCTTCTAAAAGTCAAACACTAGCTATTTGCCTAGCAAACCCCTTCAACACAACCCGGCCAGATCGATCCCCAAGTGGGTAGTAAGCTTGGAAAGCTGTGATAACTACCTCCTTCAGCAACGTTTCCCTTTATCAGGGTGGCTATTTTGTCAGGATCTTTCTAGACACCGCTAGCATTCCCTCGTGGGTGAGCTAAGAAAATAACCAAGTTTAACTTCTGTTAAGGTTCCTATAAGCTCGAAACCCTAGTTGTTCTTCTTGCTAGTCCAAATTTTAGGCTTAGGATCGCGTTGAGTTATTTTATATTTTTCTAGTCGGGCACAAGAAATCCAGTGATGAAATCCAGATTCTTATCTTGATTGGGTCTGGTGTGCCCTTTACTAAGAAAAATAGTAAATTTTTTTTCAATTTGTAGACAATAAAACCTGTTGGCAGGGGATTCACAAATTGATTAGAAGTACTAACTACCCGTTCATGATGAGGGATGATCGAGTTGAGTCAACCCAGGCCACCAGATTTCAAGATCTAGTGTACGAACCTGAGGAGCCGTAAACAATCACAGAGAAGGGGTCTTTTTCCAAAAAAATTAAAATCCTACGCAGCAGCCCAATAGAAATTAGGTTTCCACAATGGTCGTAATGAAATCCACAAATTGTGGCCTAATAACTATATTAAACTGGTCTTTTTGCAACCCTTCTCTATTATGTTTCTCCTTCCCTGGTTACAAATGGTGCTCTTCTTGAAAGAGTCAAAACTTATGTTTTGCAAACTTGAAGTACTAAATACAATGTTCTAAAAAAAAATTAAAGAAAATAAAATATAAAAAATTGCTTGGTCTTTCACTTTAATTCTTTTTCCTCTTCAACCTGCAGACCAAAAAACAACAATACCAAATGTAAAATCTTAAAAAAAAAACAAATCCTATATATCTTTTGTGATTTTTTTTAATAAAGTAAAAAAAACTATTCTAAACTATAGTTACCCTAATTAAACTAAAAATACTTGTTACTGTAATCCCTGGCAACAGAATCAATTGATTGGATGTGATTTCTTACTCAATAAAAATATACCGCAATCGCACGGTTGTCTTTGCAAATAATGACAAATATAGGTCGATCCGCAAGGATTAAGGAACAAGTAATTAATAATTTAATTAAAAGCTAACTACACTGATTAAGTTTTAAGATTGATTTGAGACTATGAATAAAAATAATAATAAATAAAAATGACAAAAACTTATTGCAATTAGGAGAAAACTAGGATTTCAGATTCCAGTAATTATATGCATACCATTAATCTAAATTTCTTTTTCTAATCTCTCTTAAAATATAGCTCAGACCTAAACAAATTAATGTCATTTCGGAAAGTATTTTCGTTAAAATTCAATCTTGATTGACCAAAATGATATGATTATCTTCACTTTCAAAAAAAATAACAACTCAATAATTAATTGTCAAAGCTAAGCAAATAATATCAAAATAAGGGTTAAGCATATTATATCAAATCCAAACACAATTAATAAAGGTGTATATACTAAATTCATCAAAAAGCCAAAGTGTAGTAGTTAAATATTACAAGAAAATAAATCAATTCCGTTACGAAAAATTATTACCAGAGATTAAGATTAAAATTAAATAAATGGCATGCACACAACTAGCTTCCTCTTCAATCCTATAGAGGAAGTTAGCTATTCATAAATGTAGAGAGAGAGAGAGACAAATTAAATTGACATTATTTAATTGATAAAAAAAATTCCAACTTACAAAAGACAGTGCTTCGGTTACACCCCTTCTGTAAGTCTTCTTCTTCACAACTCTTACACCACCCTTCAACTCTTCCTCTCTCTCACAATTCTCTCCCAATTTCTGTGTGTCCCAACCCGCTTCATTAACCTCTTATTTATAGATTTTACAAGTCTTGGAGAAAAAAAAATTACAATAAACTTGGCTACAAAAATATCTTCTCAAACTCAAATTGGAAACAAGAATTAGATTGCAGTCTTGATTTTCAAGCAGGATAAAATTGTTTCTCTTTGAAATGTAGCCAAACCAACCAAAAGATCTACTCCAAAATATTGATCTTTCTTTCCTTGATGAAGGGTCTTCAATATTTCCTACCAATTTGAAATGGAAAGGTTCCATATGTTGATGCAAATAGGTGATACTGTGGGGTCTACACGATTTGATAAAATCCAAAAAAAAGACAAAAATAATTAAAATTGCACAAGATCGAGCATTAACTAATATTAATATGGGGTTATTTATGTAATAATTATGCACTCAACAAAAGAGTTGTAGTCACAGCATTCATTTCCTCTTTGATTTCTTCATCACTAGTTTCACTAGTATCGGAGGATGAATCAGAATCGTCTAGAATTAAATTACAATAAACTTGGCTACATCATATGAATGGATCGAAAACATAAAGTACGCTAAAATGAAAAACTAAATTCATTACCCTATTGGTGCTTGTTCTCTGTTTCAGACAGATTACAATATAACAGTCATTGCAGGCACTAAGAGTATCGAACAGGTTCAACTTTTTCTTTTAAAGAGAATTAAGATATTTAAAATGTTCATGTTTTGAGAAAATTCAAAATATAACTCCAACTTAATCAAAAACACTATCCATTAGGGTATATGGTTAAGATTTGGTTTGTAGTCAAATTGAATTCTGGTTTTAAAATAAAATGAAAGATACTAATGCAGTCAGAAAATTCTAAAATTTTACCAGCACAAAACCAATTTAGTTACAAAGACATTAAAAAAAAGTATGAATCCATTTGGATAACCATAAATCAATTAATGACCTAACTAGCATGGTTGATCCGTAAAGGTGTTAGAAAAGTAAGGCGATAATGTGTAAACAGTTAAAGTATTAATCTCTACAAAAAACCTCCAATGCATTAAAAAGAATAATGTGACATACTATTTGTGAGATAAAATAGTCCAAAGATGATATTAGAAAGCTTGAGTATCAGCGAAAAGGTGATCATGACCCACTGAATGCAAGAACATTATAGTTCAGCAAAAAATATACTATGAAAAAACAATGTGAGGAAGGTGTATTGAGAGAATCTACTTAATGCCTACCTTAAAAGTTCTAAATGCATGAATATAAAAAGTGCGCTAGTCACTTATATGGTTCGTTGTTGTTTGATTGTTGTCTAGCTGGATTTTGTGGACAAGTTCTTTTGTTATGCCCCAAAGAATTACATAAATGACATTTCCGCTTATTTTGTGATGACAATTCAATAGAGCTTCTTAATTGACCAATGCTGCTAACATTTCCCTTCCCTTTGTCATTCTTAGGTGTACCTTTACTTTTTGATATCTTAGGGTCTTGAATTTTCATTTGGAGTGATATATTTGTTCCACCCTCCTCTAAAATTTTTGTTGTTTCAATCTAATTATCTTCATCACTTCTCAACATTTACCATTTTCCTGCGCTATCTGTTTGACAATCCCTTCGATGCCTTCTACTGCTATTTTATACAACTTATCAGATTTTGAAGCATCACACCACACGTGTGTTGATATTTGACATAAGTAGCTAAGTCTGAGAGCTTCTTCAAACTCGTAGTTATTCCCTATTACAATAACGTTTTAAGATGAAGTGTGATGGGATTTCATCTACATCAAGTTTATTGAGGATCCGCAACACATGTTTGCATGGTAATCCTATGAATTCAATAGGCTGGCAGCTGTAGTGTCCCTCATACGTTTCTGGCTTTAATTTCAAACTAAATTGTTCATGACAACCAACTTTAGAGGTGACTAAGTTTTGAAAACCCCAATATTCCGATCCTTATGCTTCGCTACATAATTGAAAGTCTAAATGTCCTACGGCTTTAGTTGGATTAACTGTATGTCAATATGACTAAGGTTAAGGATCACACAATCACCTAATAAAAATTATAAAGGTGATAAAGAACAAAATAATAATCTCCAACAAGAGTATTGACTTATTTGATTCTTAATATGTGAAATTAAGAACAAGAATCGAATAATTCAATCTCATAAAAAGTGTGAAAATATGCACAAGATATTTTGTTTACGAGGAAACCCAAACTGCGAAAAACCCCGGGACCTAGTCCAGAAAAGAATCCACTAAAAGTTAATGAAAACTTACAAACCAATTTACAACTCGATAGACACGAATTACGACTCCCTCTACGCTCCAACGGCTACGTTGTACAGTTCTTCCACAAATTCAAACTTTACGAATTTGCCTTTTAGTGGACAGTGACGCGTCTCCAACTTGAACTCCCAAGTCCCGCACCTTGAACCAATACTCGACTCCTCGAGTATATCAGCACGAACTTAACACTCCAAGCTCGACCACCGAAAATCTACCGGCACACAAAAATAGAGTTTTTGGTTTGAAATGGGAAGGATTTGAACCAAGTTCAACAAACTTGGAATCTATAAATTTCGAGCTAAACTCTCCAAGCACTTGTTGAGGTTAGGGGTGATTGGTTGATTTGAACAATGGAAGATCAACCCCTATTTATAGTGAAATATCCAGATCTAAACCAGAATAAAAAAGTTTATTCTTGGAGATCATCATATGAGATGGAAGGTCATTCTATTATCCCTCTTATCCCACTCATGAATGTTTCCCATGCACCAATAAACCAACTAAGACATGCTTAGGTGGGAAGGTGCAAAAAGTTGAAAAAGAATATCTTTACAGCTCAAAAAATCGCCAGAAAAGTTTGAATCTGAGCGATGGTTTCAAAACCATGAGGATTGGTTTCAAAACCAACAGGTGGTTTCGAAAGCAATGCTTTTGGTTTCAAAACCAAACTAGTACTGATGATTTTTTCTTTTAGTTTCGAAACTAACAGGTTTGGTTTCAAAACCAAACTTCATCTGTCATCAATTAAAGTTTCGAAACCAAGCTGTTTAGTTTCGAAACCAAACTTCATCTGTAATCAGATGATATTTGGTTTGGAAACCAACAGGTTCGAAACTCTTTGTTCCCTATTTGAAAATAACCATCAGTTATACTTTGGTTTCAAAACCAAATCATTTGGTTTCGAAACCAAACACCCCAAATTCAGTTTTTTTCTTTAAAATTCATTAGTTAAGGCAATTTAAAAGTGTGAAAAACACTCTAATGATCTAACCACCTATGGTACTTAGTTTTTTTAAGTCTCTTACCATCCTAGGATGTCTTCCGGTGGTGAGTTGAGTTCTTCGGAGCCTTTGTAGATTTCTTCAAACTGATTCGACCCAAGACTCTCTAGAATCTAACTCAAGTTAAAAATACATTCTTGAGTTTACTTTTGACACAAACATCTATAAACAAAAACACATGAGAAAACTCATGGACCTTACAATCTTCCCCTTTGTCGATTTCATGACAAAAACCATTATAAGAGAAACACAACAAAAACAACCCTTCCCCATTACAACATAATTTCTCTTACAATGAACTCAAAATAAAAAAGAAAAAAACTCCCCCATAATATGACATCTAAACTCTAGGAGTAAGTCTTTCACGAGTTTCCTGCAAATATTCAAACTCACACCAAAGCAGGGTAATAAAAAATTATCCCCTGCAATGAAAATAGGAGAATTCAACCACTCCCCCTATGTTTATGAATTCTCTCCCCCATACTCATACACTCTCCCTGCATTTAATCATTCAGTACTATAATCACTTCTCCCCTTTTTTGTCAGAAATAGACAAAGGTGGGAAAAACAAAATCCTGCAAGAAGATACATTGAGGCACATATATGGAGAATGGAAACAAACTATGCATTTACTAACTAAAACTTAATCATCCATCATTTGTTCAAAGTTTCAAAACCAGATAATAAAGTTTTAGAAAGTAAAAGATGAAGCCGCAAAATAAAAATAAAAGTTTAAGTATCATTCACAACATAGATAAGAAAGAGAGAGAAGAATCTAACTGTCCATCTTAGCACTAACAGTATCACAGGAGGACTCCTCACCAATATCAGCAGAGGCTCTCTGAGGAACACTCTCATCTCCATCAGCATCAGTATCACTGGAGGAGTCATCAGAAGAGTCATCATCCTCAGCTTCATCCTCGGGCTCCATTGGGCGATCATGGCTAGTCTTAAATCTCCCCTTATCAGGCACATCCTGTATACCCTCAACACCCACTTTAGCTGCAATGGCATTCACAACTGGTACAAGTAGCTTCATGTAAGCGAGAATGGTGTTGGTGGACTGAGCTTGAGCTACTCGTGCTTATCTTCTGAGTTCTCTCCTAGTAGATTGTGACGAGCCAGCCGGTGTAGTGCTAGTAGGAACAGGCTTAGATGGATCAGAACCAACTGCAGGAGCTGGTTTCTCTATGAACTTTAAGTGCCCTTTAATCCACTTAACAGTAGATTCAGAGATAGTGCTCATAGCCTCAAGGGCGGCCTCTTAACCAGGGATAATAACCCCACAGTGAAGAAGGATCCTCTCAATGAGTTTGGGAAATGGGAGCAAATGAGCTCGAGTGGCGTGCTTATTTATGGTGATCATTTGATACACAATGAAATCTGTCATCCTAAGCTTGGTCTTTGTTCCCAAATGATATAAGAACTCGACCATTGTATCACTAAGCTTATTACGATTCCCTGAACATGGATAGAGATTGGTGGCGACTATGTTTCCCAATACCTTGTGAAACAAGGTACATCTCTTAGCGGGGAAGTCCTTCTCCCAATCAAATACTTCCCCAGCCAACTCTTCAGCAACGGTATAAGTACCTGGAGTGTACTTTTCATCAGGATCACAAAGAGATGAGAATCGAATGGCATCCTCCTCATCTTTGAAATCCAGTAGAGTTGCAATGAGAGGACTATCAACCACAAAGTGTTTCCCACATACCATAGTAGAAAACTTGAATCCCTCTTCATCAATGTGGTGAAAATTCGAGTAAAATACTCGAACAAGTCTTGGGTAGACATTCCCTAAACCATTAAACAACCTATCCCAATTTCGAAAAATCAACCTAGAATGAGTTTCCTGTAGGATCACATCCTTGTGCCAATTTACTCTCTTTCAACAACAAGAGAACGCTTTTGGAAGTGTTGGATATAAAGCTTGTAACAATCCGTCGAGTAAAACTTCTCTTTTGTTATAGGGCAAACAAAGAATTGTGAGGAACTCGTTGAGGATCTTGGCCTCTTTGGGTTGGAGGAAGTAGGGGATGAAGAGGTTGGTAATTTCGAAGACATGATCTAATCAAAGCGAGAGGAAAAACTGGGTTTTTAAGAAGGAAAACAATGAAGAACAAAGGTAGAGGATGTAGGTTGACCAAAACCCAAAATCCAAGAGAAATGATCTTCAAAACGTGTGAAACCCATGCCAAATAATCCAAAATCCTTGAAAAACCCTTTCTCTCTTCTTTCGAAACCAAAATATACGAATAGGAATGAGAAGGTTTCGAAACCCTTTTAAAAAACCCAAAAAGCCCTAAACTGCCTCTTATATCATGAAAGGCGGCGATGGTTTCGAAACCAAA
Source organism: Macleaya cordata (assembly GCA_002174775.1). Lineage (NCBI taxonomy): Eukaryota > Viridiplantae > Streptophyta > Magnoliopsida > Ranunculales > Papaveraceae > Macleaya > Macleaya cordata. Next base: position 29,225 of record MVGT01000505.1, on the reverse strand, counting down.
AGTTTTGGTTTCGAAACTGAAGACAAAAAATTGTCTCCAGGTACAATTTGGTTTCGAAACCAATCTGTTTGGTTTCGAAACTGAAAACAGAAAAGATGTCTCCAGGTCCTTTTTGGTTTCGAAACTAACAGATTTAGTTTCGAAACTGAAAGGTAATATAAGCATAGGTCAATTTTTGTTTCGAAATCAGTCATGTTGGTTTCGAAACTGAAATACAAAATCACCAAAATTTTGACATATCACCCATAAAATTCGTTTTTGATGAAAATTTTGATGGAATCAAGGTATGACCAAGATATGTGACCTGTTACATAAGGCTATAAAGAATATAATGCAATAAACACATGATTTTTGCAAACATGAATATGCTAAACCTTATTCGAATAAAGCCTTGTTGATTCTTAAAACAAGTAACACCACAATATTCTTATAGATGATCAATGAACGTGTGTGTGTTGAGATAACAATATCATTATGTGAGATCATCCTAAAAGGAAGATAAGATTAGGATGTTCATATTACTGATTTCTTCAAATCTGAACCTTACCCAGCATGAAAGAACCATCTCACTTTGCACCTTACAAAATGACCTTAATGTTTGAGCATAAGATAGAACTTTTGACGTACTCAAGAGTATGAGACATGGATTATCAACAAGATACTAATATTTTTCTTGAACTTGTAAGCGACTCTTATCCAAGGAGATGCTTTCAAGACTCGTATTGGAATCAAATGAATCACCATGAGGTCAAGATGAAGAAAAGAACATCAAGTTCCCAATCTTTTTGTGGGATCTCACTCTTTTTGATGTTCTAACACCGAGTTCATCATTTTGTACGAAAACTCACTCTTTTGTTGTATTACCGAGCTCAAATTATTTTGCAAGAGCTTATTATTTTCATGATGAATTGGAACAAGTTATAACAAAAATTTTAGTACTTCATCAGAACACCACATCCTAGAGAGATATAGTCCAACCAGCTGGTTCAGTCCATCAATGAATTATGAGTTTTATTTTCAACCCATCTAATGATCCAACTAGGATAAAATCACACTTACTCAAGAGACTCCTTATGTGCATATGAACCAAAAGATCATCCAAGAGAGTATGTGGACTTATTGCAGAGATTCAAAAGCAATATCAAATTAAAGTAAATCAAATCAAATCTATGATATCTCTTATATATTCAAGCATTCTACAAAAGGTAGCTGTTTGAAACAGGAAGAACACTTGAAATCACACATATTAGAATGCAGAGTTTTGAAAGTAAACTAATAAATACAACTCACTCTTCAACCCAAAAAGATATGCAATACAAAAAACTAGGAAGGAGTGAGAAGAAAACAATTAGTTACTAACAACCACACCAATGGATCTTCTAAGGAGTTTAAACCTAAGAATATCTAGAGGTTTTGTAAGTAAATAAGCCAATTATTTTTCGGTAGAAACAAACTCAAGACAAATCACCTTATTTTCAACTAAATCACAAATGAAGTGATATCTTATGTTTATATGTTTAGTTCTAGAATGCTGTACTGGATTCCTAGCAATATCAATGGCAGTGGTATTATCACAAAGCACAGTCATAGTATCATGTTCAATGTTATAATCAGATAACATTTGTTTCATCCAAAGTAATTGAGTATAACACGATCTTGCAACAATGTATTCTGCTTCAGCAGTTGACAAGGATTGAGAATTTTGTTTCTTACTTTTCCATGCTATTAAGTTGTGTCCAACAAAATAGCAACCTCTTGAATTACTTTTCCTGTCATCAATATTGCCTGCCCAATCTGCATTAGAATAGCCCCCTATTTCAGAATGTGTATCATTAGTGTACCACAAGCCAAAACCAAGAGTTCCCTTAACATAACGAATGATTCGTTTGACTACAGTTAAGTGTGATTTTTTAGGTTTTGCTTGATAGGGACCACAAGCACCTACACTAAAAGAAATATCAGGACGACTAGTTGTAAGATAAAGAAGACTCCCTATCATGCTTCTATATTATTTTTGGTCTACTTCCTATCCAGTTAAGTCCTTTGTTAACTTTGTTGTGGTTCCCATCGGTGTGCGAGCATCTTTTGCAGATTCCATACCAAACTTTTTAACGAGATCCTTGGCATATTTTTATTGAGATATAAATATCCCATCTTTTTGTTGCTTAACCTGCAATCCAAGAAAGAAGGTTGGTTCTCCAACCATACTCATTTCAAATTCCTTGCTCATTAGATTTGAGAAGGATTCAGCTTATTTGGTTGAGGTAGAACCAAACACTATGTCACCTGTATAGATTTGAGCAACAAGAACATCATTTTCAGCCTATTTAATAAACATAGTTTTATCAGTTTCCCCTCTTGATAATCTTTTTCTAAGAAGAAAAGTAGTCAATCTATCATACCATGCTCTTAGAGCTTGTTTCAAACCATAAAGGACTTTGTTCAATCGGTAGATATGATTAGGATTGCTGGGATCTTCAAATCCTTTAGGTTATTCTACAAACACTTCTTCTTATAGGATGCCATTTAAAAAGACTATTTTGACATCCATTTGAAAAAGTTTAAATTTTAAATGGCAAGCAACTGCCAAAAGCAACCTTATAGACTCTAGTCTTACGACCGTAGCAAAGGTTTCATCAAAGTCTACACCTTCAATTTGAGAATACCATTGTGCAATAAGTCCAGCCTTGTTTCTCACAATAGTTCCGAATTCATCAGATTTGTTCTTGAATATCCATTTGGTACCAATGACATTGGTATTCTTTGGACGAGGTACAAGACTCTACACTTTTTGTCTTGTGAATTGGCCAAGCTCATCTTGCATTGCTTGTATCCAAGTTTCATCCTGTAAAGCATTAACCACATTAGTACGTTCATACATGGAAACATAACATACGTGATTTACAATGTTTCGAATTTGTCTCCGTATTTGAACACCGGTTTCAATCCCCCTAATAATTTCATTGGGATTGTGTAGTCGTTGAGCCCATGTGGTTGGATGGTCTTGAGTAGGATTTCCTGATTCATTAACTTGACCATTTATAGTTAAGTTTTGTGCAGTATCTTATTTTTCATCCGACTCTTGGGAGGTAGATGCATCATCATCATCATTATCTGAATCAAGTTCAATTTTCACAGTTTTACCTTTAACAAGATTGTCTTATTCAGCTGCATCTGAAGAGGAAGAGATGTTAGAATCATCAATAACAATATTAATGGATTCCATGATAGTTTTGGTCTTTTTGTTGTAGACATGAAAAACCCGACTATCCAAAGCATACCCAATGAAGATTCCTTCATCACGTTTGGGGTCAAATTTTCCAGCATTTTTTCTATCCCTAAGGATATATCATGAACTCCCAAAAACCTGAAGGTAACTTAAATTTGGTTTCTTACCAAACCAAAGTTCATATGGGGTATTGAGAGTTTTGGGTCTTAAATAGACTCTGTTAACTAAGTAGCATGTAGTAAAAATAGCTTCTGAATCACACGATTTTTTCTTTCAGCAACCCCATTTTGTTGAGTTATGGGTGCTGAAAAATCATGCTTTATGCCATTTTTGTCACAAAAATCTTCAACTTTTGAGTCCTTGAATTCTGTACCACGGTCACTTCTTATCCGTTCCATCTTGAAATCCTGCTCATTTTGAATTCGCTGGCATATAATAAAAAATTTGTCGTAAGTATTAGATTTTTTTTCTAAGAAAAGCAATCCAAGTATATCTAGAAAAATCATCAACCATGACCAAGATGTATCGCTTTCAACCAATATTCTCAGTTCTCATAGGACCTATAAGATCCATATGAATTAATTACAATGGTTTGGTGGTAGCTACATCTTTCAATAATTTATGTGGACTTCTAGTTTGTTTACCCTTTTGGCAAGGTCCACATAGTCCATCAGCATTTTTACTTACCTTGGGCAGCCTACGTACTAACCCCTTATTAGCAATTTTTGCTAGGTCTTTGAAGTTGACATGACCTAGTCTTTGGTGCTAAAGGTGAGCAGTACCAAGTTTAGACAAATTACATGTAAGGTTAGGAGATGCATCAATCATATAGCAATTACTACTAGATCTCCTACCAATCATAACACATTTACCATCATCATTTATAATTTCACAGCCATTGAAGGTAAATTTCACGGAATGGTTAGTGTCATAAATTTGGCTAATACTTATAAGGTTAGCTTTTATACCTTCAACATAGAGTACATCCTTGATTTCCAGTACACCGGGTAACTTAATTGTACCTTTACCTTTGACATAGGCGGTTCTACCATCACCAAATGTTACAACTCCCCCAACATGACTTTTGAATTGGCTAAAGCATGATTTGTCACCAATCATGTGCCTGCTACAACTACTATCAAGAAACCAATTAAGTGAGTTACATACTTTATAAGCAATCAAAGCAACATTAGCCTTTATCTCAGTTTTCTTTACCCACACAGTTTTTTCTTTGGTGCTATCTAGGATGGGTTTAGTGGTTTTAAGAACAACTACCTTGGTTTTAGTAGGTTCCTTCTTTGAGTTGTGAGGAGTTTTACCTTTTGGTACATTACCTTATGTATTGCTTGTGAGTTTTGAGATCTCACTGGATAAGTTCCTTGCTTTTGCTTACAATTCTTTGTATTGATAAAGAAGATTTGCTTTCTTTGTTCATTAAAAGCATCTTCCATATAAAATTTGCAAGTATTTTGCAAGTGACCTGAAACACCACAACAAGAACACACTTCTGCAAAATATGTGCCTTTTGTCTTACCCAGATTTTTGCTGGTTTGAGCGGGTGTGCTTTTTGGAGGAATCTTTTGAGCATGTTGCTCCTTGGCTTTCACAAACTTTGTTCCTTGTGGTGAGTTGGAACTAGTTGTAGCATCATAACCCAATCCCTTCTTATCATTTGCAGTCTTGGCTGCATTTAACAAGTTAGATATAAAGTTAGAACTATGATTAAATTAATCTAACAAGTCATTTGATAAAATCAAGTCTCTCTTGGTTGAGGCAAGAGTGAAATCAAGAGACTTGATTTTATCTAAGGCTTCCCTAAGATCCAACTCAAGAGAGTTAATCTTGGTAAGTAGCCTGGAGATCTCCTCTTCAAGTTGTTTTGTTTTGATGGAACTTTCTTGCAACTTGATCATGGCTTTATCTCGTTTAGTTTGAATGAATGTCAACTTCTCATTCAGCACCTTGCTTTCTTTAGATGAATCCATGCACTTTTTAAGGAGATAAGCACACAATTCTTCTGGATCTATTTCTTCATCATTATCCTTATGTTCACTAGAAGTGTCAGCATTTTTGAAAATCTGTGAGAGAGTTGCAGTCATAGCATTTATTTCCTCTTGGATTTCTTCATCACTAGTTTCACTAGTATCGGAGGATGAATCGGAATCATCTAGTGTGACTTTCATTGCTTTCTTGATTTTGGCCGGAGCTTTGTTTTGACATTCATTAGCCATGTGTCCAAAGCCATGACATTTGAAGCATTGTACTTCTGTGGAGTTCTTCTTCTCAAACTTTTTATCAAAGTTCTTGAATTTTTCATGAGGCCTTGTTTTGGAAGATGAACCAAACCTTGGCTTTTGAAACTTCTCCTTTTTGTTCTTCAAAAAGGTCTTGAATTGTCTTGTGAGAAGAGCCATTTCTTCATCACTAGAAAGGTCCTTCTCTTCCTTGAAGCTTTTTGAGGCTGTAAAAGCAATGTTCTTTGATTTCCTTAAAGATTTGAAACCAACCTCAATCCGTTTGATAATGGTTTACCAAATAGATTTTATGGTCCATTTGGTAAACTTACTTTGTCCGGGTCTTAAAGTCTGTTTAATAGTTTAAATTGAAACGGGCCTACGAATCCATTTTAATTTTTTAATTTTTTAATTTTTTAATTTTTTTTATACCTCATGCATAACTCCAATCTTCATTGTAGTCATCATTGTTTGTTTGATTACTTTTTATTTATGTTTTCAACATTGGTCTCATCATCTTTTGAATCCTTTCTTTAGTTTAACACAATTAACATTTGGATGTCTTGTGTTTGTAGGCGGGAGCGCCCTATAAATTCTGCCCGTAATCGCAAGGTTTTAGCACGGGCTGCCATGCACGGAGCCTCCAAAAAGGGTCGGACCCGAAAGGGAAATACTGCCACCCCTATGGTGCCAGCCACCACTACCTCTACTGGCCCTGTCATTGCCCCCTTCGATGCCCAACCCAACCCCTCTACTGCTCTCCCTCCTGATGAAGATGGTGCTGTTTTGGATGGTTCGTTGCTGTTAACCGACAATTGTCATATCGCTTCTAAGATTTGGGCGGGGTAGGCTAGATGATCTCAATTTATATATATTTACTTTTTGTACTAATATTTTGGTTGTCTCTTGCAGTTCTTTAGTGTTTTCTTTCTTTTTTCTTATTGCAGCAAAGACGTATGCCTTTGCAAACATACAATCACTCCCAAACTTTGACCTCTTGGCCCTAGAGTGCTTTATGCAACTATGTGTAGGAAGTTGTTTATTCTATAGGCCTACACGTCATAGCCACGTAAACACATAAATCTGTCGATAGGGCATTGATCAACACCTTCGAAGAGAGGTTGTACCCAGAAACGAATTCATTCCATCTACGGTTCAGCGAGATCACTATCACTTTCTACGACGTGGAGGTCTGGGTGTTCGTACAGAGGGGATAACTGTTACGGCCACGGATGATCTAGAATTCAATTCTCAAGTCGAGTCGGTTATTGATACTCTTGGCATTCCTTACAAGGATGTTTTTGACGAGTTGGACACTTTTGGCTACCTTAGCTACACTTGGTTAAGGAAGCATTTTGCTACTGTTGATGAGGATTCGCCTCTGGCAAAGAAACATAGAGCTGTGAGAGCGTACATGTTATACCTCTTTGGCTCCACCCTGTGTCCCAACAAGTCTGGCAACGGTGTCCCTGCCCTCTTTCTCTAATGTTTCGATAACCTTGACCGCATCCCTCAATATTCATGGGGTTCTGTTGTGTTAACATGGGTTTGCCGAGAGTTTGGTGTTGCATCACGTCATTCTACCAAGACGCTTACTGGTTGTATGAGTCTACTGCAAGTAAACGGGCGTTAATTGCTTCTTTTCAATTATTTACACCTATTGCATTTTTAAACATGGTCAACGATTATTGCGCAACCTTGGATATACGAGCACTTTCTGTCCTTGCATGGGAGTAGTGAGGTTGGCACCTACGTGGACGGACAACCAAAGATAAGCAGGTGGGAGCCTCGTTTCGTGACCACACTAATTGCTGCGAATTTGATCCATATACGGACACTGCTTGATGACCTGCCTTCCAATATGGTTAGTACTTCCTAATTGATATCCGGTTTGCATTACCGTTGAGCCTATAATCTCTTCTCTAAATTTAAAATTTTATATATTATTCTCAGATTACTTAGCACCCCTACTATGCTCGTCGAGACCATTACCCCATCCCTGAGATTACTTTTTATAATGGCGTATTCTTACAAAGTCAATTACAGCCTACACCACTGGCACTTCGAGAACTGGCGGGGCCATCTCCTTCACCCCGTTCGGAGATCCACACCGTTGCAGCATCCCGGGCAGTGTAGTGCCGACTACATGGATTTGTATAATTCAGTGTCACATCCGTTTGTAATTAAACTTGCTCATAGGTTGGGAGTACCACACCAACCTTCACTTCCTACACTCGCGACCGGAACATTTATAAGTAAACGTCAACACTATTGTGAGATTTCTCATCCTTTAATACCTAAAGTAACTACTGTATAATCTAATATATTTTCATTTTTTCTGGTTTTTAGGCTCGATGTCTGCGAAGTATAGCAAAAAAACTGTTGTGTAGAGTAGAAGAAGATAGGCTAGTCAGTCCTACCTTTATTAGTCGTGCAGCGGAAGCGATTAGTAATTACGCCACTCCAGGAGACTTTGCATACCCTGAGTTTGGCAAGGAGTCCAGCGGGGATAGGGAGTCTGACGGTGGTGAACAATAGGGTGGATTGTGTGGTCTGCAAGTTGATAGATTTTTTTTTTATTTCGTTATTGAATTGTAACCTATATTTCACTTTTTGATTGTACTCATACAACATTTTCATTTTTTTGTAACGAATTGTTTGTAGGTTACTACATTTCACTTTTTCTATGTTAAGTTCTATTTATTTTGTGCAAAAAGAGATAGTAATCTTAAACTGTAAAACTGCCTTTTTAACACAAAAATTAAGCAAGTTCTATTTATTTTGTGCAAAAAGAGAAAGTAATCTTAAACTGCTTTTTTTCAAAGAGGCAAATTCAACAACTTTGTGTTGAATTTCAACAGACACCAAGTTTTTCACATCAAGTTGTAAGCGGAGCAGGGAGTCCGTCCTCTTGAGGATCTAGACGGAAAAGGTAGTTCGTTTGGATCCTTGGGTAAATTTTTTTCTTTAAATAGGGGCAAATTCAACAACTTGGTGTCGAATTTCAACCGACACAGAGTTTTTACATGGAGTTGTAAACGGAGAATGGAGTCCTTTCTCTTGAAGATCCAGAAGGAAAAGGTAGTCCGTTTGGATCCTTGGGTAAATTTTGCCTCTAAATAGGTGCAAATTTAACAACTTGGGTGTCGAATTTCGACTAACACCAAGTTTTTCACCTGGAGTTGTAAACGGAGAAGGGAGTCCATTCTCCTGAGGATTCAGATGGAAAAGGTAGTCTGTTTGGACCCTTGGGTAAATTTTGCCTTTAAATAGGGGCAAATTCAACAACTTGGTGTTGAATTTCACACCAAGTTTTTCACCTGGAGTTTTAAGTGGAGCATTGAATCCGTTCTAAGAAGGATCCAGACGAAAAGGGTAGTCCGTTTGGATCCTTGGGTAAATTTTTTCTTCAAATAGGGGCAAATTCAACAACTTGGTGTCGAATTTTAACTGACACCAAGTTTTTCACATGGAGTTGTAAACGGAGCAAGGGGTCCGTTTGAATATGGATCCGGACAGAAATGGTGGTCCGTTTTCATCATCAAGCAAATGTTTTTTCAATGAGGCAAATTATAAACGGAGATGGGGGTCTACTCCTACCTATTATAAACGGCAACGGCGGCCCGTTCATAATAAATCGGTTGAAAACCTAGGCATTTATAAATTCGAACTTCTCTATCATTTCCCTCTTCCACATAACCCTAAAGCCACCAACCACAACAAGCATCACACCCTCATATAAAGAAAGTAAGGAAAAACCCTAACGGACCTAAAACCATAGACATTACATAGATATGTTAAGAATGAGCAAACGGGGAAAAGATACCAGCAAGGCTTCAATGATGTAAGTTTTTTCCAGTTTTTTATTTTTTTGGGATTCCATTGTACATAATCATATTGGTATATATTTCGTTTGTTGTTTTTGGGTTCCCATGTATATCTTCTCACATTTATAGACGTAAAACTTCAAGCTTGTGTTTTATACCCATTTTTAAGTCTTTTAGGTTTACTGTGAAATAGATGCTTGTGTTGTCAGGACGGACCCGACCCCATGAGCACGAAGCTTCGAAACGGACTCCATGGTCCGTTTGATTAAACTCCTATAAATGGATCATTTGGTCCATTTTAATTTTTGTATTCAATCTATTTTTTTAACGTCATCAGTACGGCACTGTTTGATTTGTCTTAAACGATTTATAGACAACTTATTAGAACCCTTCATGATCTGTAGTGATGTTGCTATGGAGGACTAACCTATGTCCAAAAGGAAGCGGCAGATTTTAAGATTTGCCATAATATTAGCATCGCATTCCTTATGAAAGTCTAAATGCGTCCGTATGTCTATGTGTCTATGGTTAAGGATCACACAATCACCAAATTAAAATTTCAATGGTGATTATAAGTGGAATAAAAATCTCAAATAAGAGTATTGACTGATTTGATTCTTAATATGCGGAATTAAGAATAAGAATCGAATATTTCAATCTCTAAATAAATATAGAAATATGCACAAGAGATTTTGTTAACGAGGAAAACCCATCTGGGAAAAACCCCTGGACCTAGTCCAGCAAAAATCCACTAAGAGTTATTGAAAACTTACAACCCGATTTGCCACTCGATGGATATGATTTACGACTCCCTCTACGCTCCGATCAGCTACGATGTATTGTTCTTCCACAAATTCGAACTCCATGAATTTGCCTCTTAGTTGATTATTAATTCTCACGCATACAACTTGGAGTCCACCAAGTCAACGTGAATGAGCTTCACATACAATCCGAATCCACGAACCAACGCCTCCCACAAAATGATGCTTCTCCAACTTGAACTCCACAAGTCCCGCACCTTAAACAAGTACTCGAATCTTACGAGCACATCACCATAAACTTGACACCTCAAGCTCAATCACTGGAATTCCACTGGAATACTTAAACAATGTGTAAATGCCTTTGTTGGGAAGGATTTATCTTGGCCTTAACTCACAACTAAGTTCATTCTAAACACATACGATATAATTTTTATGAACAAGTGTTAGAATAAACTTACTCTCAAAAGAATCAAGTTCTCTATCATGAAGACTTTGAACTTTCTTTCTTTAGAACTTGGAACTCATATAATTTGAGTTAAAGCACCTCCAAGGTTGTAGTAACAATTTTGGAAACTTAAGGATATAAATGTAGCTCTCCTATAACTTGTTAAGAGTTGATTCATCCAAAAAATGGATGATGAAAATAGTTCTAACTCACTCTATTTATAATGGTGATTTTAGATTTAGATCTAGAACATCCCATGTGATGAATATTCTAATATTTTTCTAGATCTAGAATACACCAAGTTTAGTGAGTGGTGTTTCTAGACCAAGAACACCCTTTATGGTGGTGTTTCTTTTTTATTTAAAGTAATATCATCCCATGATTAATGAGTAATATTTTTCTCTTTTAGATTAAGAACTATTTTTCACCATAAGTGGTATTTAGAACATACCATATGGTGTTCCTTTTCTACATCACCCTTTGTGAGTGATGTGTAGATTTAGATCAAGAACACTCATGTATGGTGGTGTTTCTTTTAAAATTACATCAACCATAGCTAATGAGTGATATTTTTCTCTTTTGAATTTAGAACTATATTCCACCATAAGTGATAATTTAGAACACACCAAATGGTGTTTCTTTTCTACATCACCCCATATGAGTGATGTTTTATATGTGTAGATCTAGATCTATATCACTTATATTAATGTTTAAAAGTTCATAATATATGGTGAACTTAAAACATTTATAGAAGGTTTTTAGAATCATTCAAAATAGGTTTAAAAGATGTTTAAAAGCTGTAAAAACCATTTAGTACACTTTGGTTTCAAAACTAACATGCTTGGTTTCGAAACCAAAACTTACCGGGAGTCAAAATAGTAGTTTAGTAACTTTGGTTTCAAAACTAACATGTTGGTTTCGAAACCAAAAACCATCTGACATCATTTTTCAGCTTTGGTTTCGAAACCAACAAACCAACTTTTAGTCACAGTACAAAAGGTCACAGTTTCCCTTAAAAACGTGGTTTTCTGACAGCATTCGTCCAAACACTAATTTTAAGGGGTTTTGACATCTTTTACCATTCCGTACTTTCTCATATGATTCAATATGAACTAACCACCTATGGTATTGAATTTCTAAGTCACTTACCATCCTAAGATGAGTTCTGGTGGTGAGTTGAGCTTCTTAGAGTCTTTTCTTCACAACGAACCGAACAATGACTCATTAACTCTAACTCAAGTTATATTGACCTTCTTGAGTTACATTTGACACAAAATTTGACAAATATGACATGAGTAAACTCATGGATCTAACACCTTATCTGATAATGACTCTCAAGAAGAAGTGGCTTAGTCTTCATCATCATCACATGGTGAGCAAGATCTTATTGTTTCTCTGCATGTGCTCCTTCCGGGTGGTCCCGCTAATCCATCTTTACTTGTTAGCTACGAATTTCACATTGCGTGTGCAATCTGGGAAGGGAAGGTATGTTGTTTGACTTCTTATTGTACTAGGTATTTCTTTATGATATGTGAGTTTCTATATGGCTTATGGACCTTTCATTTAATATGGACAGGCGCAACATAGACTCCTTAGAATCTACAACCATCAGTCAACATTATACAAGTAGGATCTTGAAAGGATGTCACCAGGTGTAAAGGAAATAGTTGAGCAATCTGGAACGGGTGCAATTGCAAAGCACGCCCACAGAATGATTGATAAAGTGTTTATATGCGCTTTATTGAGAGGTCGTATGGCGACACGAACACGTTTCATCTGCCATTTAGGGAGCTGACAATTACATCAGAAGATGTCCACCATATACTCAGGCGACCAATTCATAGGCAGTGTATGGTAGGAGAGTATCCAGGGATGCACAATAAATTGGATAGGACCAGTGCATATCGACTAATCAAAGAGACATTAGGCCTTTCGAAAGGCGAAGTAGGTAATAACTTGGATTCTCATCGTAATTTGCGTCATTATTGGTTAAGGACAAAATTCGAAAGGTGTGAAAAGCGTGAAAAGGCAGATACAATGAAGTATAAATCTCGGGCTTATCTCCTTTACGTTATAGGTTGTGTCATGTGCCCTGACAAAATCGGTAACAGGGTTGGGGTGCACCACCTTCACTTGTTAAGAGATGTAAAGAACCTTCGATTAATATGTTAGAGAAATGGTGTGCTGGCCCACATATTCAAGGAGTTGACCCATGTGACTCGTTGTGGCACTAAATCTTTTACTGGGTGCTTGACATTATTGCAGGTAAAATTATAAGTGTTTAATTTTTACTGGGCGTTTTTATCAACAATATACTGATACATTTCATAATTAACTCAACGTGCTCTCTGTTAGGTAGGTATAGTTACCGTTAGGTAGGTATAGTTACCAAAAGTCATTTCAGGAGCCAATGCATATGATTCGTAAGTATACATCTACTGCATTAGAACGGGGTCAGAGAGAGGCAATAGTTGCGCTTTGAGAGCGCATTGATGACATGCCATTGTCAGATGTAAGTACAGAACATAATTGCTGATTTTTGATGAAGTACACTTGTAGACACCCCAATTTTTCCTACCTTCACTCATTGAGTAATTCAATATGGTCATGAATCATACACAAAACAACCCAAAAAAGAATCCAAAATCAATCCCAAAACCGGCCCAATTTCGTCTCAAGAGTGTGGTTCAGAGTTTGATTCATCTGGAATTGTTCGGATCTGATTAGTAAATGTGTAGAAAACATAGATTTTAAGGGCCTTCTGGACACAAGGAGGGTTTTTTAGGAATTCCTAGTTATCACTCTTCTTTCTTGCCATAGCAGCATTTAGTCTGGCCTCGGACTCAGGTAGTTGGATGTAGAAAGCTGCAGACACAAAAATGAGCCCAAAAAAATATCTCAGCAGGCCAAGCCCAAACCGGCATGAAACTATTTCAATAATCAAGCCCAAACTGGCCCCATTATGTTTCAATGGCCAAACCCGAAGTAACGTCCAAAATCTTCTTCAGAATAAGCCCAAGATCATCCCAAAAATAAAGCCCAAAAAAATAGCTCAAAATATGCCCAAATAGCCCATTAAGTTATTCCACCCTTTCTTTCTTTTCTTTTCTTTGTCTTTCTTTTCATTACTTTCCTTTCCCACCACCTTACTATCTTACCCACTCTTTCTCTTGTCAAATCCACATTTCTCATCCTCACCCTTATTTCCCTCACATAATAACACATTTTTCACCCTCAAAGGTAAAAGTTTTTTTTCAAGAAAAATCATCCACATATTATTCCAACCAATTTTTTACTCGTCAAATCAACCTTTTTGTCCTCACATCTTAGCTCTTATTTTACGTAAGAGAAGGAAAATCTATTTCACTTCCCAAAATTTTCCTCCCTACTATTCCAATCACCTTTCACTCTTGTCAAATTAACCACCTCATCCCTTTTGGGTAGAAGGTTATAAAAAGAGCCTTCCATCCCACTGAGTGAGATTCTCCTCTTATTAATAGAGGCTGGAGTTTAGCAAACAGCAGGACATGATACAGACAAGTGCATAGCATTGAGGCATGAACTCCAGAATTTGTTAAAAGCAAACAAGATCAATATTTCAGGGGTAACTCTACCAAATAAACCCAACATTAACAGCAACCCATTACCTACATACTGGGTCGAGGGGCAGCAATATGTGCACTATATCGATTCAACGAACACCATAGATCTCACAAAGCTCATTCGAAAGAGGAAACTGAAGAACGCAAACGGTGTATTTGAAATTGCGGAAACTAGTCAGAAGGTACCCATTTTTATCAACCAAACTCCATGTTCAAAAATAAAGGAGTTGGAGAAATTATGGCCGATCCAAATAAAAGAAATGGAGAAGGCAGGGGAACATAAAGAAGTGGAACCATGCCGAGAAATAGAAAAACCGACAGAATTAAAGCAAGACAAAATTGCTTTAATAAAGACGGTTAAAAAGTCCACAGAAGTAAAAGGAATCATTCTCATTAAACCAGGGGCAAGAACAGGCCCAGTTATAGCCTCGGTCTCCTAGAATCAAGCTTGGGAAGATCCGTTGAAAGAAGAAGTCCGAGAATGCCATGAGGTACAGCATCAAACCAGAGGAGGGAGGCAATACAAGCCGGCATATTTGAGAGCCCACAATCCGGTTGCTGTATTGCAAGTTCCCCCACCAGTACAAATGGCACCGCAAAATTCGGAGGTATTGAGAAAGAAGATAATCAAATAATGGAGCAACTCCAGAAAACGCGTCTTTTACGCTTTTAAACAAGAAGATAATAGTCTCTTCTTCTTCTTTCCCACCACCTTACTATTTCACCCACTCTTTCTCTTGTAAAATCCACCCTTCTCATCCTCACCCTTATTTCCTTCACATAATAACACATTTTTCACCCTCAAAGGTAAAAGTCTTTTTCAAGAAAAATCATCCAGATATTATTCCAACCAATTTCTCACTCTTGTCGAATCAACCTTTTTGTCCTCACACTTTAGCTCTTTTTTACGTAAGAGAAGGAAAATCTATTTCACTTCCCAAAATTCCTTCCCTACTATTCCAATCACCTTTCACTCTTGTCCAATCAACCACCTCATCCCTTTTGGGTGGAAGGCTATAAAAAGAGCCTTCCATCCCACTAAGTGAGATTCTCCCCTTATTAATAGAGTTTGGAAGGTTAGCAAAAAGGGAACCGACGCCGCCTCCAGACCCGTTACCCAAATGGTGCAGGCCAAATCTTCATTGTGATTTCCACCAAACAATAAGAAATGATATAGACAAGTGCATAGCATTGAGGCATGAACTCAAGAATTTGTTAGAAGCAAACGAGATCAATATTCCAAGGGTAACTCTGCCAAATAATCCCAACATTAATAGAAACCCATTACCCACATACTTGGTCGAGCGGCAACAATATGTGAACTACATCGATTCAAGAAACACCATAGATCCCACGAAGCTCATTCGAAGGAAGGAAACTCTAGAACGCAACGGTGTATTTGAAATTGGGGAAAGTAGTCAGCAGGTACCCATTTCTATCAACCAAACTCCATGTTCAAAAAGAAAGGAGTTGGAGATATTATGGCTGATCCAAACAAAGGAAATGGAGAAGGCAGGGGAACATGAAGAAGTGAAGCCAAACCGAGAAGTAGGAAAACCGACAGAATTAAAGCAAGACAAAATTGCTTTAATGAAGATGGTTAACAAGTCCAAAGAAGTAAAAGGACTCATTCTCATTAAACCAGGGGGAAGAATAGGCCCAGTTATAGCCTCGGTCTCTCGGAATCAAGCTTGGGAAGATCCGTTAAAAGTAGAAGTCCGAGAATGCCATAAGGTACAACATCAAACCAGAAGAGGGAGGCATTACAAGCCAGCATATTTGAGAGCCGACAATCTGGTTGCTGCGTTGCAAGTTCCCCCACAGTACAAATGACACCGCAAAATTCAGAGGAATTGAGAAACAAGATAATCAAATAATGGAGCAACTCCAAAAAACGAGTCTTTTACGCTTTTTAACAACAAGATAGTAGTCTTTCCTTCTTCTTTCCCACCACCTTAATATTTCACCCACTCTTTCTCTTATCAAATCCACCCTTTTCATCCTCACCCTTATTTCCCTCACATAATAACTCATTTTTCACCCTCAAAGGTAAAAGTATTTTTCAAGAAAAATCATCCAAGTACTATTCTAACCAATTTTTTACTCTTGTCAACTCAACCTTTTTGTCCTCACATCTTAGCTCTTTTTTTTATGTAAGAGAAGGAAAATCTATTTCACTTCCCGAAATTTTCCTCCCTACTATTCCAATTACCTTTCAGTCTTGCCAAATCAACCACCTCATCCCTTTTGGGTGGAAGGCTATAAAAAGAGCCTTCCATCCCACTGAGTGAGATTCTCCCCTTATTAATAGAGGCTGGAGTGTTAGCAAAAAGGGAACTGACGCCATATCTAGACCCATTACCCAAATGGTACAAGCCAAATCTTCATTGTGATTTCCACTAAACAGCAGGACATGATACAGACAAGTGCATAGCATTGAGGCATGAACTCCAGAATTTGTTAGAAGCAAACAAGATCAATATTCCAGGGGTAACTCTGCCAAATAAACCCAACATTAAGAGAAACCCATTACCCACATACCGGGTCGAGGGGCAACAATATGTGAACTACATCGATTCAACAAACACCATAGATCCCACAAAGCTCATTCGAAGAAGGGAAACTGAAAAACGCAACGATGTATTTGAAATTGGGGAAACTAGTCAGCAGGTACCCATTTCTATTAACCAAACTCCATGTTCAAAAAGAAAGGAGTTGGAGAAATTATGTCCGATCCAAACAAAGGAAATGGAGAAGCAGGGGAACATGAAGAAGTGGAGCGAAGCCGAGAAGTATAAAAACTGACAGAATTAAAGCAAGACAAAATTACTTTAATAAAGACAGTTAACAAGTCCACAGAAGTAAAAGGACTCACTCTCATTAAACCAGGGGCAAGAACAGGCCCAGTTATAGCCTCGGTCTCTCAGAATCAAGCTTGGGAAGATCCGTTGAAAGAAGAAGTCTGAGAATGCCATGAGGTACAACATCAAACCAGAGGAAGCAGGCATTACAAGCCAGTGTATTTGAGAGCCGATAATCTGGTTGCTGCGTTGCAACTTCCCCCACCAGTACAAATGGCACCGCAAAATTCGGAGGAATTGAGAAAGAAGATAATCAAATAATGGAGCAACTCCAGAAAATGAAAGCCAACATCTTAATTTGGGGTCTACTAGAGGCATCCACTAGACATAGGGAAGCAATGTTGAAAGCATTAAACTCCATTAATGTATCAACAGGCATCACACTAGAGGAGCTAGTAAACACGATGGCCCAAGCCCAGAAAGAGAATTTTATTGCCTTCTCTGATGAGGACTTACCAAGAGAGGGAAAGAATCATAATTTGTCCCTATACATATCAATCTGCTGGAACCATCTTATAATCCCAAGAGTTTTAATCGACAATGGGCAGGCGTAAACATATGCACGCTAAAAACAACCAGGATCATGGGCCTAAACTCGGAAGACATAGAACTTCGTGAAGGAACAGTGAGAGCGGTAAAAGGGTTTGATAATGGAAAGAAAAGTGTGGTAGGTGAGTTCACCACTACCATAACTATTGGATGGATCCAAACTGTAGTGCAATTCATAGTCATTGACATAGATGCGAATTTCAATCTACTCTTAGGACGGCCCTGGATGCACCACATTAACGCGGTTGCCTCTATAGTGCACCAAAAGTTAAAATTTTACTACTAAGGGAGGTTGGTGGTGATTCGAGGAGACCCAAACATTCAAGAAACAGGAGTCATAGCGCCTGCTATTGAGCCCGAATCCTGTAATGTTACGGAAGAAATGGTATATGTGTTAATCATTAAACCGGCTATTTGAGAGAAAATTCTAAGCAGATTCGAACATGGAAATAAGAAGGTTGCCCATTTCCTAAGAAAATACAACTTCTTCCCTGGGATGGGATTGGGAAATAGGCTTCACGGCAATACTGAACCACTGAATGGTTCTCGAATGTCACATGAAGGGGCATACAGATTAGGGCTCCACCCGACAGAATAAGAGATAAGGAAGATAAAACTTAAAAAACGAAGGAAAAAATAAGCTGAGAAAATGGGTGAGCTGTGCTTCATAAATTAGGCTAAACAACCACAGTTGTATGAGTGGTTAACCAGTAGGAGTGCACAAAAAACCCCATCACTGACAGAGGTAAAGTCAAATGTACCAGTAACCATCAAACCAAACTCAAAAAGGCAAGCTCAACCATCACCGCTTGATGAAACGGTCTACGAAGGGTTAAAGGGGTTGTTCAACCTCAGGGCAGATATCAAAGAAGGTACGAAGCAGGATAGAGGTCCAGAAAGCCACGAGAGTCCTACAAGTCTGTGTAATTCTCGAGTAGTCCAAAGTTGATCCTTCTCTTCTCATTCGTATAGCCCTAGGAAACCATTTCAAGAAAACCAACATAAGGGCAAGCTCGAGTACTGGCAAAGTCGTCGCCAGTGACCAAAAAAAAACTTCGTAAAAGGAGAGAGGATGGGACCACCATCAACTGTGGAGGGAGAGTATTGGTCCCCTGAATAGTGTATAGTAACTTTCAAAAATCTCACATTTACAAAAAACCAAAAAATTGCAAAAAGCCTGCAAAAATGTCAAAAAATCGAAAAAGTAGGAAAAAATGAAAACTATGAGGAAATCTTAGAAGGCACAGGAGACCGGACACTTGAAGATGAGGATGAAGAGCTCTCATATGAGGTCCTTGAGTCCTTAGACCAGTACGAAGAAAGGCCACAACTTGTAGAGGAGAAGGTGGAAGCTGTGAATTTGGGCACTAAAGAAGATCCACAGACAGTGAAGATTGGAACCACGTTATCTCCAGATGAGCGGGGGGCCTTGATAGGGTTATTGGGTCAATTCAAGAACATTTTTGCATGGTCATACAAGGATATGCCCGGCCTAAATACGACAATAGTTGAGCACCACCTACCCACTTACCTAGAGGTAAAACCGGTGAAGCAGAACTTCGGAGGTTAAAACCCGAGTGGATGTTGAAGATTAAGGAGGAAATGACCAAGCAATTAGAGGCCAAGTTCTTAGTCACGGTAAAATTCTCAGATTGGCTAGCTAATATTGTGCCTGTGCCAAAAAAGGACAGAAAAATTCGGTTGTGCATAGATTACAGAAATCTCAACAAAACAAGTCCAAAGAATAATTTTCCTTTTACCCCACATTGACAGTCTAGTAGATAACGCATTATGCCACGATCTATTGTCATTTATGGATGGATATTCTAGGTATAATCAAATAAGAATGGCCAAGTCGGACATAAGTAAAACCACTTTCATTACTCCATGGGGAACTTATGGGTATCGAGTGATGCCATTTGGGCTCAAAAATACCGACGCCACTTACCAACGAGCAATGACTACTTTATTCAATGACATGATCCACAAAGAGATTGAGGTATATGTAGATGATATGATAGCCTAGTCGTAAAAAAGAGAAGAGCATATCAAGGTTCTAGCCAAACTCTTTAATCGGCTCCAAAAGTATTAATTACGTCTTAATCCTAACAAATGTGTATTCGGGGCTAAGTCCAAGAAGTTGCTAGGTCTTATCGTCAGCCACCGAGGAATAGAGGTGGATCCAACCAAGATAAAGGCTATTAAAGAAATGCCTCCTCCAAAGAACGAGATGGAAATCAGGGGGTTCCTCGAAAAAAATCCAGTATATCAGCCGATTCATTGCACAACTCACGCCAATCTGTGAACCCATCTTCAAGTTACTGAGAAAAAGTACTCCAAAAATTTGGAACGACGATTGTTAGGAGGCATTTGAGAAAATCAAGCGGTACTTGGAAAACCCTCCTGTGCTAGTACCACTCACTCCAGGGAGACCACTCTTGTTATACATTTCTGTAACCAAGTCATCTATGGGAGCTGTACTAGGACAATATGATGAAGACAGTAGGAGGGAACGAGCAATTTACTATATCAGCAAGACTCTTTCTGGGTATGAATCGAGATATACACCACTAGAGAAAACATGCCTCGCGCTTGTATGGGCCATTAAGCCTTTCAGACATTACATGATCTCTCTTTCGGTGCAAATCTTATCGAGAATGGACCTATCAAGTACTTGTTCGAGAAACCAGTGCTATTTGGAAGAACAACAAGATGGAAGTTGCTATTATCGGAGTTTGACATCACTTATGTCACTTGAAAGTCAGTCAAAGGAAGAATAATTGCCAAACAACTGGCAACACAACCAATAGGAGGGGATAAAACTCTAGAAACGGAATTTTTTGATGAGCACATCCGCGTAGCTGAGCCCGAAAATTACCAAATATGGAAGATGTACTTCGATGGCGCCCACAATCGGATCAGACGAGGCGTAGGGGCAATTCTAGAATCGCCAGAAAAGTTACATAGCCATCAGGCTAGAATTTGCATGTACCAACAACACTGCGGAGTATGAAGCATGTATCGCTGGATTACGAGCGGCACTCGCAATCACGATCAAGAGATTAAATGTATATGGCGATTCATTGCTAATCATCAATCAAATACAAGAGCTAAATTTGGAAATATAAGGATGAGAAGTTGGTTCCCTACCACGAGTTCTTGAGTGAATTAGCCGAAAAGTTTGACTTCATTGAATTCCATCATGTCTACAAAAATAAGAATCACTGTACCAACGCTCTTGCTGTTTTGGCATCATGGTTGTCAATGCTAGACGGGTCCAAAGTTAGGCCCATTGAGTTTATCCAATAGGATGATCCAGCATATTGTCTTCACGCGGACATAGCAGCGGAAATACCGGATGGAAACCCTTAGTTTTACGACATAAAGAAATTCTTAGAAGACTAAGAATTCCCAGAAGAGTCAACCAACCAAGAAAGAAAATACATTCAATGAATGGCATGCCAATTTCTGACTCTTCGAGGGGCTCTTTTCAGAAGATCACATAACAGAGCCTTATTACATTGTGTCGATGAAAACGAAGTTCAATTCCTCCTAGAAAAAGTTCACGGAGGGGTATGTGGGCCTCACATGAGTGGGCCAATGCTAGCAAGAAAAATTCTCCGAGATGGGTATTATTGGACTACCATGGAAACAGATAGCATCAAGTTCGTGCAGAAATGCCACCAATGTCAAATACATGGGAATCAAATACACGCCCCGCCATCCATGCTTCAAACGCTCTCATCACCATGGCGTTTCTCATCTTGGGGCATAGACATGATAGGAAAAAGAAGCCCATCATCTTCAAGCGGTCACACTCTCATCATTGTCGCAATTGACTACTTCACGAAGTGGGTCGAGGCAATCTCATGTAAAAGTGTCAAATCAGGCCCAACGGCGAAATTCATCCAAAGATTTATTATTTGCAGATACGGAGTAGCACATGAGATTATCTCGAATAATGGGACCAATTTTGTCGGTAAGGAAGTACGCCTACTACTCCAAAAGTACAAGATCCGCCATCATAACTCATCACTGCATAGACCCCAAACCAATGGAGCCGTCGAGGCTGCTAATAATACATTGGTAAAAATACTGAAGAAAATGACGGTGACCTACAAAGATTGGAGTGAAAAGTTACCATATGCTCTTTGGGGTTACCGAACGTCGATACGAACGCCTACTGGAGGCACCCCATTTTCATTAGTATACGGGATGAGGGTCTTACTCCCGTTAGAGGTAGAAATCCCATCTCTAAGAGTGTTGAAGGAAGGGACCATCTCCGAAGATGAGTAGGTCAAAGCGAGAGTGGAGGAGCTGAACTTCATCAATGAGCGAAAGATAAGGGCCGTATGCCAATCTCAAGACTATCAACAAAGGATAACCCAAAATTTCAACAAGAAGGTACGCCCAAGGAAACTTCAAGTGGGTGACATAGTGCTTAAGGACATAAGGCCAATCTTACACACTGATCCTAGAGGGGAATTCAAGCCAAATTGGGAAGGCCTATATATCATCGAAGATATTCCTCCTGGGAAAGCTGTGTGGCTCATAGAAATGGATGGGAATCGACTACGAAGTATTACGAATTTCGACCAGCTCAAGAGGTACTATGCCTAAGGACTAGGGGCACCTTGAATCTCCAGCCGCAAAAGGAGGAAGTCAACACGTACTAAAAACGAGGTAAGATCTCTCTCGCGCCAACTTTCTCCGCAAAGGTGTCCGGATTCATAGAAACTGGGGCAGGATTTAGCTTTCGTTTTCTCTCTAAAATAAAAAAGTAAGAAACACACACAAAAAAAATCTTTGTTTTCAAAATATCAAGTAGTGGTTAAAGACCAATGATGAAAGCTCTAGGGTACCCGTGAAGTGCCATGCACTTCTTGGGGTTAGACGTCTGAGGCAACGTTTTCTTAAAAAAAATAAAAAATAGAAACTTTAAGACAATCTTAATCCTCAAAGTTTCACAAAAAAATACTTTACAAGAAAAAAATCCTTTTGCAAAAACAAATTTGCAAGAAGAAGAGCATTTGCACGAAAACCAAAGTCGGAACGAAAAGCTCTTACAAAAAAAATCAACTTGGAAGAGGAGAAGCGCAAAAATCAATTTGTGAAAGAGAAACCTTCCTCCAGAAAATCTGTTTGCGAAAGAGGATTTTCTTAAAAGGAAGTTTTTGCAAAAATCAATTTTTAAAATAAAGAAGCTCTAATTTCAAATCATTGTTGGTTCGAACCATGATTCGAACCAGCTGTTCCAATTTTTAAAATTCTTTTTTAACTTCAGGTCATTGTTGGTTCGAACCATGGTTCAAAACAGCTGTTCCAATTTTCAAAATTTTTTAACTTCAGGTCATTGTTGGTTCGAACCATGGTTCCTTCAAATTTTCAAAAATTTTAACTTCATGTTATTATTGGTCCGAACCATGGTTCGGACTAGCTATACCCATTTTCAAAAATTGTAAGTTCGAACCAACCATTCTCATTTTCAAAAAACCTTTTAACTTCAGGTCCTTACTGGTTTGAACCATTGTTCGAATCAGCTGTTCCAAAAAAAAAACTTTTCTAACTTTAGATCATTGTGGGTTCGAACCATGGTTTGAGCCAGCTGTTCCTTCAAATTTTCAAAAAACTTTCTAATATCAGGCCTTTGCTAGTGCGAACCAACTGTTCCATTCTTAAAAAAAAAGATTTTCAACTTCAGGCTCTTGCTAGTTCTAACCATGGTTCAAACCAGCTGATCGGTTTAAAAAAAAAGGGTTTTGGGTTTTGTTTCAAAAAATGGGTCGGGTTTCGGGAAGACGCATCCTTTTAATCCGTGTTTTAGAGATAGAAGGGCTGAATCGAACCATCCCTTCTCACTTTGGATCGAACCAAACTAAAGAAAGAAAAGAGCAAGAAAGAGAGAAGAAGAAGGAGAGAAGAAGAAGTGAGAGAAGGAAGTTAGGGCAGCAAGGTCGGGGGTCGATTTCCTCGAATCTCTCCACCATTTTCGTATAAACCTCCGTTCTAGGGTAAGATCTTGAGTCCTCACCACTTGATCTCATGGTTTCATGCATTTTCTTGATTGTTCTACAAACCCTAGTGTGCAAATCATACTCAAACCTTTGATCCAAGTGTAGTTTATGTTAGGATCTCTTGAGTACTGCCATTAATCTCTTGGATGCTTGTGTTTCATTCTGTAGAAGCTTTGAATCTCAGTTTTGTTCAAACCCTAGGTTTAGATCTTGGTTAAGCCCTCTTGAAAGAATTTGAAACCATGAAAGCCTTTGTTTGAAACTCTTGAATCTCGCTTTGAAGCATTAAGTTCATGTTCAAAGTAGCAAAACTACTCCAACATTTTAGATCTTGATGTTTGCTTTGAATTAGCTCAAAATCTTGAGGTAGGTTGTAGTTTGCACTAAAAAAAAAGAGAACTAGTTTAAACCCTTGTTCAAGGCAACAAATTTTGCTTCAAATCCTTGATTGTAGCCCATTACTTGAGAAGTCTCAAATTCTCAAGCCATGTTAAGCAAAACCAATTACAAAGGCAAGAGGATCGCTCTATTTCGAACGGACGGGGGTCCACCCTGACCATCCAAGACTAGGCAAGCACCCTCCATGACCAGATTGAAAGTCAAAGTGAAATTTTTTCAATCTCTCGAGACCAAGGACCTTTTTGTTAGTAAGGATACTTACACCTTGTACTGTAAAAAGTTCTACGATCAACCCTTAGTCATTGAACGAACCATTGATCTTAACTATGTCCCCAAACTGAATCTCTTCCCCATATTCAAAAATTTCAATTGGGAACTCCTTCTAGTAGGTGAGGGAGAGGCATATCCCCGCCTTGTGCGCCTTTTCTACGCCAATATGCACGAAATGGACCCTTCCGGTCCAAGTTTCAAAACCATGATAGATGATGTAGAGATGGTGGTGGATGCCCCTACGGTTGCCTCAATCTTCTCAATCGAAGTTGTTGAAAGCTCCATCGTCATTCCCACAATAGACGATGAAGTCAAGGAGGACCTACCGCCGAAAGAGGAGGTAGTTTTGACACTTACCGGGAAGGCCCTCAAATGGAAAAGTTGCATACCTCTCGAAAAACACTCCAAGGATGCAAGGACACTGTACAAGGTAGCTTTTACAAATCTTTTTCCGTGCCTGGGAAACAAAAACAAAATTAAGGCACCTTGGGCTTACTTCCTCTACTACGCCATGAACCAACAGCCTTTTGACATCTCTTCCCACATTGTGCAACAAATGATTGCCATTTACTCCAGTCTAGGCAAGAAGCTACCTTTGCCTTTCTCGAAATTGGTGGGGTTAGTTCTTGAATACTTTCGTATGGCTATTGACAAGAATGAGCCCATAATGAAGGGGCTAGGGATGTTGAATGAATCCACCTTGAACCAGAGCTTGGCACAATTAAAAAAATCTATTGACAAGAATGAGCCCATGATGAAGGCTCATCCACCAGCCTCGACGTTCAAATGAAATGTCTTATAGATGGTATGTAGAGGATTCACTTCGATGTGAAGAACATAAAGGAAGTACTCCGTTGAGTGGCCAAGGATAGAAACATCGACACTTCATGCTTTGATACAACATATGAAGCCATGCAAGAAATCTGGGCAGGGCAAGTGGCTAACGAGGAAGACGAGGAGGATGAGGAATACATCGATGGAGATGATGAAGAGGAGTAGGAAGAAAGTAACGAGGAATAGGTGAACTCATCAAGATTTTTCCCTTTGTTAAACTTTTGAATTCGGTCTGTATGTCTTGACATCATGTGGCTAACACACTTTGATATTATGCTTTACTTTTCTTTTTTGAAGATACTTGAATTAGCTAGACATGGTAGGCTTTGACATTAAGCCATGATTTCCATACATGATTTGCTGTATAATTCGATGATATTTTAGGGAATGCATAGCTTGATGGCTTGTGACATGCTTTGGTTATGTTCCAAGTAGCCGAAAGCACGAGGTTTAGATGAATGATATATTTTGATTGTATCACTGATCCCTGAAAAATGCAATTCTTAGCCTTAACGTGTCAGGCTTTGACAGGGGTGGCATGTTTTTTATATACCTCATAACCTTAGAGATGTATAAGAATTGATTTAGCACTCTTTCATCTTTGATGCATGGAAATGTAGATGATAATATGCTTAAAAAGCATAGAGGGGGTATAGAATATTTGGCTTGGCCCCATATGGTTACATGGCATGTTAATCGGCAAATGCAAGGATATAGAGATCATCTTCCTTCATTTTTTTTTTAAAAAAGCTATATTTATATATATCTTGCTTCAACTGGATATCATGGTTCGAACCATGGTTCGAACTAGCTGCATCAACCTCCAAAAAGAAAAAAACCACTTGTGGTTCCAACCATGGTTCGAACCACCTGAAGGAATTTCAATTTTTTTCACTTTTTTGATGTTCTTGCTTTGGTTTTGACAAACAGCGCCAATCCGGTCTACGCACATCGCACGCATGT